>PKQL01000384.1:0-27210 GCA_002916455.1 Penicillium sp. CF05
GGGGGTGTCTTGCTTGTTTTTATTGGTTTCCTGATACAATGCCTCCATCACAGCCGAGCTCGGCAGAAAAAACGATCCGCAAAATCGATATCGCCCAGGTAAGAGATCGAAAAAAAAAAAAAAGAATAAGAGGCTGCGGATCCCTTGTCTTGGCTATTGGTCCAAATACTTGCCACTGTATCCTAATGCTTCCAAATGATATTGTTGATGACGTGGGGCTGACCCTGGATTCTCTTCGCACAGGTTTCTCTCAGTCTGCAGGATCGATTGGGCCTTGCCAAACTCAAGTACCAACATGGTCGACTGCATGGCCTGAACCCGAACCAGCAGGATGGCAGACCCCTTCTCGAGAGTGACAAGCCTTCCGACTCTTCATCCGAGTTCTCACGCAGTCGTTGCGAGACTCCCTTCACCTCCCCTCCCCTCCAAGCCTCCACCTACTCCAAGGAGCTCCCTCGATCCGCCCGCAATAAACATGCCGCTACTTTCAACTCTCGAGTCATGCAGCCCATGCTGTCTGCCAGTCGAAAGCGCCTACGGTCTGACTCCGATTCTGAACGCCCTGCCAAGGCACCCCGGGTGTCGTGGAAGAGTTCTTACCGATTGCCGGAATCCTCCCCTGGCATGAACCGACACCGTACCAGCCGACGCACACAAGCCCCCTTCATGTCCGAGGCGACAATCCCAGAGATGTCATCGCCTATATATCCTAGGCCGTCAGAAGAGATCGATCCCGATCTGCCGCTGCACAGTTTCCAGAATATGAGCTCGGTCGTAGGCTCATCCCCTCCACGAACCCCTCCTCCAAAACACATGCGATTGCCCCGCAACCAGCCTCAGAACCACGAGGATGGTGCAGATTTGCTCTTGTACCTCGCCAACTCCCCGACCCCTGCTCGGGTTGCAAGGGGCAACGGAAATCAGGCCTTCCCACCTTCCACTCCTCCCAGCCAGCACGCAGTACTGCCAGGCATGACACCTACACTGGGTGGTGGCATGTTTGCCAACATCAGCACACCAAACCAGCAATTCAATTTCGCTGATTTCGTCAATGTGACTCCTAGCCCGGCGCAACCGGCCTGGGGTGGGCGCACCCCAGGCAATCCTGCTCGCACTCCGCTTACCAGCAACCGAAAGCGATTGAACTTCGATGCCCTAGTTCCTCCAAGCAATTCCAGCCCTCGACTTCGCAAGGAAACGGGGCTGGCGTTACAACTCGGCGGCGAACTGCACCCGTAAAACCCCGTGTTTCTCCATTTTCTCTTCTCTGTTCATTTTTGCCTTACCTCCCTCTTAAACCCATTGATGACTTTCTTATGATCATGTTATGTACACATTGTGTTCGTCCCCTATGTAATTTGCCCCCCTTTCCCCAGTGTAGAGGCTCACTCTTTCGAGGACAGACCTGAGTCTCGATTCGGAAGGCCTCTACCTGGACTTGCATCCACAGGCGTTTCTTTTTTTTTCCCCAAATGCTTTGCTAACTATGATGTCTTGCATTGCCTCTCTTTCATCAAGACTGTATGTCTTGCTTTTTCTATGTCATTGTTTGCCCTCGGCAATTGCACTGTTTACTCTTATTTCTTTCTTTTTATTTCTTTTCCCCTTTGCACCCAGCATGCCTTTGATGAGATCGTTTAATATTTCCGCATGGCTCTTGTCTTGATATAAGGAGATGGAGGATGAAATGGAATATGTTCAACCTTGAGAACATCCGTGTACTTGATACCTGTGTTAAAAAAAAACCATAGTTCACCTAACCAGCTCATTTTTGTCGTGCTTAATGGCCTCGAACACACAAAGTCTCCTACGCATCTTAATGGACAGCATTCCAGCCCAGCATCAACTTCCCTATTTCCGATCACCTTAAAAAAGCCCCTGTTTTCCTTGGACCACGCAGCCAACCCCTCACTTTTTTTCGCGTCCAATCCGGTCGCGTCTTTTCGCGTTACTTTCGCGTTGCCGTTTAAGAGACTTTGAGCCAATCAGAGATGAGATTGAAAGTCAAATGTGATGTCATATAAGGCTACCTGAATTGACACTATATCCCGTCTCTATGTATCCTTTCTCTCCTTCCTTCAATTGTATTTCCCATTTACTATCATGATGAAGCCAAAAGAAAGAATGCTGAGCGCAAAGTAGGAGTAGCAAATGACCAAAGCAGAATACCCGGTGGTTCTTGTCAGATCGGACCTATATTACTCATGAGTCAATCTTTTTGGCTCATCAACCAGAAGCTTCATTAACCAACGTACATCGTATGTCCAGTCATCTAAATTGCCCCAATGGGTGGAGTACCACATGACAAATGAGTTCCATGGGTAGATGAACCAGTTCTTCTTGGTCTTATAGTCGATGAAATACTGCGAGCTATGTATCAGACATATACAATCCCAACATGAAGAATATGGGATGCTTCTGCTTACACTCCCGCATGAGTTGTTGAAGATCGTCATGGCGATTTCCTCATGCAAATTCACATTGTAATCTTTCTCACTTTCGGGCTTGACCTCAACAAAGGAACAGCGGTCTTGAATAACCGGCGCAATCACCTTCATGATAAGGTTGACGTAGCTGTATCAATATTAGCGGGGATGATCTGAAAACAGCGGGTTAAGAGCAACTTGGCATACTTTTCAATAGAGTAAATGGTAGATGTGTGGCCTTTACCAGAGTTGGGACCCAGAACATAGAAGAAATTGGGAAATCCGGACATCGCAGTGGACTTGTATGCCTCCTTATAGCCGAAGTTATCCCAGTGCTCATTACGGGTCTGGCCGTTCCGTCCTACCAGCTCTACATCGTACTGCGTCAGGGCGAATCCGGTGGCGAGTAGCTGTTTTGAGAAGAATAAGGATTAGCTGGGAGAACAGGTGCTTGAGGCTTTAGTAGTAGGTGACTTACAATTGCATCTGCCGGGTATTCCTGGCCAGACTTGGTGAAAATCGAATGAGTTGAAATCTCGACAATGGGGTCATCTGTAAGATGAACGTTGCTCGCTTGCAAGCAGCTGATATACTTATTGTTGTCGAAGATCCGGCGCTACGTTGAAAGGAGACTTAGTATGTATCCCAAAATCGGTTTTAGTTCTGAGGTCTTGCCTTGCATCCAATCTCGTAATTTGGCGTCAAAAGGGGCCAATATTGCTCTTTCATTCCACAATAGTAAGCAAAAAAGGTCGACACAAATTAACCGTCTTGGATGGAACTCACCAGGTGCATTGCTCTGAATGTAAGATTTGCTTCTCTCTGAAGATATATTTCTCGCTTTATTGCCGTGAGGATTAATACTGAATCTGACCGCTGTGCTCTCCAAATAGAGAAACACAGCCAGTCTCACTAAACGCAGAGCACCGGGCACATAGCGAAAAACGAATTTCCAGTTGTCGTCGATTTGCCTGTTTTCATTTTGCAAATAGAATTGGGGGGTCTGGAATAATGAGTAATGGACATCTGCTACAAGTGAAAGACATGTCTTACCCGAATGAATTGGGTGATGCTTCGAGCTTCTTTAGCAATAGCGGGAATAAGCTGAGCAGCCGAACCTGATGAACCGTTGGCGACATACCCTTATGATAAAGAGAAAATTGCAACTCACATCCATTGCCAACGACAATCGCGTCTTTCTGGTGAAGAGACATATCCTCTTTCCATGCAGCGGTATGAACTATATCGCCTTTAAAGTCTTCGACACCTGGGACGCCAAATCGGTTTGGGTTCACCAAGGCTCCAACAGCAGATATCAAGATCTTGCAGTCATGGTAGAATGTTTGACCTGTGGTCAAGTTCTTCAACTTGACCACCCAGCTGCTTGTCAGGTCTTGCCAATAGGCCCCTTCCCATTCTGTATTTTGAACGATGTGCCGCGAGACATCATACTTGTCCGCAACTTTGTTGAAATATTCCAATATCTCCGCTTGTGGGGGGTAGACTTTCGAGAAATCGGGGTTTGGGGCAAATGATAGACTGTAGAAGACCGCTGGAATATCCACGGCACACCCTGGATCTATGATGTCGTGTTATACAAGGGATTGAATAGAAGAGAGAATAGATCAGCCAACTAACATCTATTTGCCCACCAAGTCCCTCCTGGAGCAGATGAACGGTCATAGATGATATAGTCATCACAGTTGAGCTCTCTCCGAAGTTGACAAGCCGTAGCTAGACCTGAAAAGCCAGCTCCAATAATGAGGACCTTGGAGGAAGACATTTTCTCAAAGGAAGCCATAGTAAAAATCCAAAGTGAGAGATTAATCTTCAAGCTGGATGAGAAGTAATTTCTATTTTGCCTGGTTCCTCTACTGGCTTCTCGAGGCTGAACTTATAGCTGCCTAAAGTTGACATTCTCAGTTGTTTTGATAGATATAGAACCATAGATCTTAGTGTTGCGTGCATACATACATACATAGTTATGTAGTTACACAGTGATAGTTCATTCACCAGTTAAGGAGTCATCCACTACACCCCTTCGGCACATCTAGGAAGATAAGAACAGTTTATTTCAAATGGGACTACTTAAAGCAAGGTGTGTATAGGTTGATTTTCTCGTATTTGGTCGTAGAACCTAAATAACCCACTTTGTATACTCTAGGACCCAACGCACACAACTCGATCTGGCTGTAATAGCACCCATTCTGTCAAGATGCATTCTCGTTTTATACACCGTTCGGCAGACCTATGCAACTGACATATGAAAAATATTGCGGTGAGTGTTGGTGCTAGTCAATAGAAGATATATTGGGTTGTAGTAACCTGTCAGATAGCTCGGCATCGACTAGCCTTATGTTCTTGTATCAAATACCAACTTGCTCTTGGTCTGATATACTGTCTTGTCTTTCTTTGCAAGTTTGCGCAGCAACAACTATCAACTTCTTCGTCTCTATAATCTCTGTCCTGTCGTTCCACTACCACAACGGTCCGACCAGAACCAACATGTTCATCGTCTTTTTCCCTATCTTGGTTGATATCCTTTACTATATTGGTTGGACCAAGACTGTAAAGATACTTATACCCTTCTTCCTACTAGCTGTTAGTAGCACACTGCATGTATGGGTCTCGATGGTAGCATTTGTCCGGCGGAAGTTGGTCTTGTGGTCTGATGGAGACCCCAAAGTTGAGAAAACGTTACTGGGAAGACCTCTACTCTACCCAGCACGCCTAACTCACGCTCGCTTCTTCCCAGAGAAGTACCATTACTGGATCAACTATTTCCTCGTTGGGGTTCCCGTTGGACTTGGAGGTCGTGTTGGGGCTGTGATGTCCATTGAAAGTGATCAATCAGACCAACACACCCCAGTCACAAGCCCTTTCCACTCTTTTGTGAAGAGGAATTTTCGGATTCCACTTTGGTTCAGAATTGATACTAGTTGGTATCTTCATCGTGGAGATGGTCATTTAACCTTGGCCGCAAAACTAGAACATTTCTTGAAAGAACGGGTATGTTAGACCCTGGAAAACATGTAAGCCTTGGTGCTAATGTGTTAATATGTTAACACTTTTAGGGCGAGAATCCAACGCACTATCCTTATGCATATCTCATCACCATCCCTCAGTTTCTCTGGTGGACTAAAAGTCCGATATCGTATTGGTATCTCTACTCGCCTCTCCAAGAGCTCAGTGGAATCATCATGGAAATCAACAACTCATACGGCGAAAAGAAAAATGCGTTCTGTCGACTAACCAAGGAAGACTCTTCATGCTACGACGAAGCGAAAACTTGCGAGGTTTTCAGCACCGTTTCAGGAAGCGGGCCTCATGGTGGTCAACTCGTCCAGTTCACATCATCGGCTCCCACTGCCAAGTACTACAAGGGCAGCTGGGAGAAAGACATCTTTGCTTCACCTTTCGAGAAAGTTGAAGGTGGATTTGCTCTTCGATTCATGGATCCATTAGATCCAGCATTTGAGAAAGGCGGCCCTCTGCACTCTAATATGACCCTTATCAGTACGTCTGGCAAGCCCAAGATTTCTAGTCGCCTTTTTTCCGTTGCTCCTCCAATTGACCCTCTTTTGGCGTCATCCCTGAAGCTGGCGAGCTTCCTTCTCAGCTGGTCATTTGTTGTACCAGTATCAATTGGTCGGATTGTGGTAGAGGCACTCCGTATTCGATTCAGAGGCAATATGCCTTACTTGAACAAACCGGATGTGAAGAAGGGAAACATCCCACGTAATGCCTCGGAAACAGAGAGGTCTGCTCAGATTGTCTTTGCTTTTTTTTAAAAAAAAAAAAAAAAATTTCTAACGGTCCTTGCAGGGTTTTGGAGCCTTTCTTCCGGCTGTACCTCTCTCATCTTGTTAAGACATGCCGTTTTCCCTTGACGGTGATCTATACGCCTGCCAAGTCACTACATCTCCACCCCATGACAATGAATTCCCCAGTCAAAACTTTTACGCCTGCGCCTCCCCCTACCCTCGAAATACAGCCTCTTACGCCCCAGTTCTATACAAATATCCTAAAATACGCGGATGCCAAAACTGGGATTTTCACCGAAATGGAGAATCTCCCCCAGATCTGTGATCCGGTATCCCAGCGTCTATGGACATCCGATCCAGCGATGTTGCAGAGATTAATCGAATCAGCAACAGACTCGGTTAACGCCAAGATAGTTCAAGTCCCCTCGACTCCAGTCCCGGCCGAGGTTCCAATCGAACCTGCAAGACTTGCTGCATGCAAAACAAAGTCGGGACTGAGAACATTCATGGATGTTTTCACCGATTCCAACTGCTCCTTGGGCATGCGGAGGAGATATCGGGCAGCAAGGATTTACTGCTATCTGACAGAGAAGTTTGCGTGGGGGTCTTACAGATTGGCTGCTGCCTACGAGTTTCTGCTGCAGACGGCAGTCTTAGGACTGTATTGGAGAGGCCTGTGGTGGATGTTGTGCGACCTGCCAGTGTCGAGCTTCGAGAACGCCATAATGGTATCGGCGATCTATCTTGCAGGTGTCCGAGCGTGGACGGCGCTGAATGGTTATTTCTATAGATAAGCGGGGCCTATCGGGCCTATTTGGAGCTATTTGGGCGTGCTGTTCAAGTAGTTGGTTGGCTATGTCAACGTGCATGTTCTCAAATCCCGAACCCTCTGCGTCGAGACGAACTTGCATGGAAATGTTTTAATTGCTTTTAATCGGCCCGATCTTATTATTCTTTACCTATTGGTCCATGAACTGTGGCCCTATGGGCCTTCTTTCAATCTTACTTCGTTAATGATATAGTCGGGTGTGATGCTACAAAACTTGTATAGAATTAATTTCAAAAGGTAGATGGCTTATCTTGGACCTTACTTGTAACCAAGGATCAATTGAACTGGAAGAACTTTGTTAAATTGAGTAGGATACATCAAATCTATAGAACATTTGAGAGGCAGCAACTTGGACACTTACGGTGTGAGAGGCTGTTGGGATGCATGTTGCTTGTTGCATGTTGCATCTCTCGTGTGACAAGGACCCTAGAAGATCTCTCCCTTTTTCATAATGCACGAATAATTCTAGCTTCCATATCGACAAATACACTAGTCATTCTCACTGTCATATCGATGTGTCTTCTATCGACTTTCTATGTCACCTGCCAACACATTAAGGTGCTGTACGGAGTCCCAAGCAAGGCAAGACTAACCCGAAAGGGAAATTCAGAGGACCTTCATTTACACGAACAAGTTCATCTACTCCATTCCCTCCTCCAGACCGATATCCCCTGCCTCCACAACATCCCCAGTCCGCTCCATTTGCTTGCGCCACAGCAACGCTAGGTAATCCGACGAGGTAGCCTCATCAATTGACTTATCCTCACGAACCTTGATAAATCGTGGAAAACGCAGACTCAACCCACGCTCATCGCTAACCAGCCCAATAGCAGCCGGGTACGTAGGACTGAGCGTGATATCCGCAAAAGCCATTTCCCACACCTCGCTCGGGTCAAACCACACGTCTGGTTCGCCGGGGTACTCGATGTAGCTGGGGCGCGAGATTACATTCGTGCTACCCTGTGCGTATTTTTCTTTGTTGCTTTGGTAAAATTTGTCCGTGAACCCGGACATGCATTTTGTTACGGCTTCCAGGGATCCCGTCTCCGGATTGCGTACTGCCATTAGGATCGGCGACCACCACTTCGCTTTGCGGCCTTGGCCGTGCCACCCAGCTATCGGGATTAGGTCGAGAGTTTCGGAGGATGTGCTGTAGTCTTTTTTAACTTTGAGCCAGGATTCGAGGCGTTTGTCCGGTTCGTAGGTTGAGAGCAGGGGTTTACGTCGGGTGGGCTTTGCTTTGGGGTTGGGGTTGGTTATTGGGTCGAATATTGCTTGGTTTGGTTGCTCGGTGGTTATGGCAGATATTTCGTCGGAGAGGTTGTTGTTGATTGGTTGAGTGCTCGCACTGGGCTTGTTATCGAGAAGTTTGACCATAATACCCTCGCACTTGACATCGATGGCAGATTTGAAAAACTCAAGGACGGATTCGGAATCCGTTGATGTCGCATCAATGCTCTTCACCCAGCCGAAGTGCTTTGGAATCTCTACAAAGAGACTGCGAAGTAGTTCGCGACGTTCTCGAAAGGGGCGATCTAGCAAAGGCTCGCCGTTGAGATACATGAGGTCGAATGCGAAAAGACAGACATTGACCTTGATGTCTCCGATTTCAACGTTCTTCTTTGCACGATTGGTCAAAACTTGGAATGGCTTAAGATCGCCAGTCTCACGGTCCACGGCAACTACTTCTCCCTCTAGGATAAAGCTGGACACGCCCTCCCCCCGTATTTGCGGGACCAGGGAGACAAGATCTGGATACTTCTCCGTCATGAGTTCAAGATGGCGCGAGAAGATAGAAACTTTCCCTTGCTTGTCGCAGTGTACCTGCCCGCGTTGCCCATCGTACTTGTATTCACAGCTGAAATCTCGGCCTTGGAGCTTCGTCAACATCTCCGACAAATCACGTGTGATGCTGCCCAGCATCGGCCTTAGTGGAATGTGCATGGATAGGCCGCATCTGATCAAAAGCTCCTCTGTAGGCCCGATCTCCAATAAGCAGGGCACCAAATCATTGTAATTGGGATGTCTAGCATATGACGCTTTGACGATTTCTTCCGCGCTGCTGTATATTTCCGCAAGCTCGTCCTTCTTCAAGCGTGCAAGTTGATTCGGCGGACGAACTTCGAAATCAGCCCCGGCTGGCTTGGAATATAAGACAGCTCGTGCGAGAGCAATCAGCATCGTCGTCTTGACTGCGCCAATTCGCAGATTCTGAACCAATGTCCGGACAATGTATCGACTCTCCTCGGCGCCACGAGCATCCTGTAGAAGCTTCTCGACAATCCTTTGCTTGGTTTCTTGGCTACCAGGTCCTTTGCTAGTGGCGATTTTCTTCAGTGACTGGTATACTCCCTTGATTCTTAGCGGCTTCGGCTTCACCAGAGTGAATGATTGTCGTTTTTTGGCTTCAAATGCAACATCTCCTGCATCGCCGTGCTTATCATATAGGGTCTTCAGTCCTTGGTTATCGAGGCCGTATATCTTTTTTAGTGCCTTAGAGATGGAAGAGCCTCCCAGGCCCAGCTCTAGTTCATCGTATGGTGGTGATATGGAATTGGTTGCTAGCCACACAGCAGGCAGGACACTCGATGGGTCCCCTTCAATCAGTACCCGAAGAAAATTGACCAGCGTATCGACAATCCTTATTCGACTGGTCGTCGCATTCGCCAGGACAAAGGCTCTCGTTAATAAAGCGTAAGAAGCATCTCCACCTTCGGTTGCCCAATGCGACCGCAGTTCTGCTGCGTATTGGCTGGCATCGAACGCCTGGGGGCTTTGATCAAGAGGAATAGCAAGGGATATTGTATCCTCCGTGCCAGCTGATGACTGTAGTGAGAGAGTGCTCTTCTTTGGTATCACCGGCGCTACCGGAGGTGGAACAGGCGAGTCTAATGTAGATGCAACTGTATTGACCTGCAGATCTGATTTTGTGTTTTCGGTAGGAGTGTTGTCATTTCCCTGCTCACTCCACTCAGCCTGTAGCTTGCGCGCAAGAGCTTCATCAGAGAGAGTTTGCTCAGTGACATCGGGGACATTTGAATTGATTTGTTCGGCGATCTGCCCTTTAAAGAATGACTTAATACTGCGCGTCGGCTGCGACGAATCTCCATTTCTTTTCCGCTTCTTAGCTGGACTGGGCATTATTCAAAGTGTTGATAGTGGGAGAGCTCATGGTTGCCACTGCGGAAGACGTCAGTCCCAAAAGGCGGAGATCAACATTCGCGACACCTTGCGCTTCCGCATCCGAGTTTCCTCCTCCAACAATGGCGTCCCTCACGAAATTACCTCCGCATGAGCGGACTCGGGTCGAAGATTATCTAAATGACAAGATTCAGGTTTCTGCCGACCTGGAGAGTTTAGATTCGCTGCTATCCAGTCTGCGCGCGCAACAGGAGCTTCAGCGGAAACAGGTACCACCCCTCCCAACACCGACCTTCTCTCTAAACGTTACTGATGCAAAATCGCGGTCAAATAGCTAGCCGAAGCCGGCGAAGCACTCTCGAATGCAACTAAAGCCTCTAACGACCATGCCGAAGCCACTCGAAAGCAAGCCGAGGCGTTCACTGCGGAGCAAGCGGACATCGACCGACGATTAATGGCCATCACGCAATCAGAAACCAGTGATGAGGCGGTACGGAGTCTGGAAAAGAGTATGGAGAAGCTCCAGCGGCTTGAATTATCCAAGGGATATGTGGAGTTGCTCAAGGAAGCCGAGGAATTGAGGTAATGCCCCTTTCACTAATCGTGAGGGGCTTGATACTGAGACAGCAATACAGCAAGCAAGCTTTGGCAGACATTTCCTCCGAACCACGCTCCGCTTTGGAGCCATATTCCCGGTTACGAAACATCGTCAAACTACTGAAAGATGCCCAGCCTGCTGCTGAAGGAGCGGCCCCTCATCTTGTCGACTACACAGACAAACTAGCCTCCGCATTGAAACAACAGATGAAGAAATACTTTAGTGACCGGCTGCAGAAGACGCTAGAAGAGTTGAAATGGCCGACAAGACAATTAAATGTTACCGACCAGCTCTTGACCAGCTGGAGGCAAGATGTTGAACTGTTGATTGACCTGCAATTACCGTACGATCAGTCCCCTCATGCTTGGATTCATATTTTAACAAGTTTCCGCTTAGTGAACTTCAAAGCCGTGATGCACTGGCTTCCGGGCTGAGCTTCGAGCCACCAGTCCTGTTCCCATTGGAGGTTATGGTGCATCATCTGGATCTCCGATTCAAATACCACTTTAGTGGAGACAAGCCAACAAACCGACTGGATAAGGTAATGCGCCCCTAGGTCTACGCAGAAACAGTACTAAATGGAGTTTTAGCCAGAATATTTCCTCTCGCACGTAATGGATCTTGTCAATCAATACGGCGGGTTTTTCGTCTCTTATCTACAGCCCATCTTCGATGAAATGGCCGAAGCAGTCGGTCCAAATTTGGAATGGAACTTTTACAATGCATCACATAGCTACATTACTGCATTGCTTCCTATGCTGAGACAGAAAATCAGCTTGTTCCTCCCTCAGATCTCAAACTACCCTCAATTGCTCAGTCACTTCATTCATGAACTGATGAATTTTGATAACGAGATCCGAGAAACATGGAACTATATGCCTGATCCATATGCGGACGATAATTGGAAGGGCATGACCTGGGAGGTGTTGACTAAACAGGGCTGGTATGATAGATGGCTTCAGGTTGAGAAGGACTTTGCATTGGCGCGATACAAAGATATCATCGACACCGCGGACAGCGGAGAAATTGATTACGATGGCATGGAGCTCACTGCAACGAAACCAACAAAGGCTGCAATCCGCGTGAATGACCTTCTCGAAACCATAACCGAACGCTATCAGCCACTGTCGTCTTTTAGCCAGAAGCTGCGGTTTCTCATCGACATTCAAATCACAATTTTCGATCAGTTCCATGAGCGCCTCTATTCTGCACTTGAGGCCTACCTCGCAATGACATCGACGCTTGGACGCACTGTACAGGGAGCCGACGGGCAAGCCAGCGTCGAGGGTGTCGCCGGGCTGGAGCGGCTTTGCAGGGTTTTTGGGAGTGCCGAATACCTTGAAAAGAAGATGGAGGATTGGAGCAACGATGTGTTCTTCGTTGAGCTCTGGTCCGAACTTCAAGATCGGGTTCGACAAAACCGAGACAGCGGTCGCAACGTAGCTGGTACTATGTCTGTCGCAGAAGTAGCGTCACGTACCTCACCTGCAGTCGCCAATAATAACGGTGCCCACGCCGCGAGCTCATCCGATGGCGCTCTGTTCGATGAGACGGCATCCGCCTACCGTCGTCTCCGACTTCGCTCGGAAACTACCATCACATCTACCCTGTCCTCCAATATCCTCGCCGCTCTGAAGCCCTATTCTCGCGTATCCACATGGGCAACGCTGTCAACGCCCTCTGCCACAGCGACGGCGTCTCCCCTCTCACCCACATCCGATCTCGCCCATGCAATGCGTGTTCTGTCCACGCAGCTCTCCTTCCTCTCTCGCGCACTGGGGACTGCGCCTCTACGACGAGTCTCGCGCCAGCTCCTGTTGTCTGTCCAAAGCTATATCTGGGACAGCGTCCTTACCAAACACACCTTTTCTGAGACTGGGGCAGCCCAGCTTGCCAGCGACGTCGACCATCTCTGTCACGTTGCGGATTCGGCGCTCGGTGCGTCTAGCAAGACGGGCATCTCATTGCGAACCATCAAAAAGCTCAGCGAGGGACTGCGTATACTTTGCTTAAGTACGGCTGATCAGGCAGGGGACATCTCTGCAAAGGATGACGTGCCTTTAAGGCTATGGGATGTGGAGAGGAGGCTCTTTAGGGATAACGAGAGTGCACGAAGTGTGCTTGCTGAATTAGAGGTCGACTCTCTATCGGAAGCTGAGGCGCGGTCCGTGTTGGAACGTAGGGTCGAGATTGGCAGTTGATGGTTTTGATATCACATTATACCCAAGCTAGTCTCCTTGCACAGAATTTATCACCACTTTCCAGGTAGGTATAGTTGGAAACTATGCCGATTGCTCTACAGCCTCCACATTTGAGCTCTAAGATATTGGCTCATCTTGTTCTTAGGGTGTCAAATTGATACACAGCCTTATATATTGTACCAGATATCCTATATGTCGTATCCCGTCTCTCGTGTTCATAAGATCTATTCTATATGCGCAAAGTAAAAAGAAAAACCGAAATCACGCACCTGCTCAAACGCGATGGACAACAGGCCCGTGTCCACGCTCACCAAGCCGCTTATGCGGAATAGCCGGGTTGCTCGCCTTCAGAGTCTGGATAATACCAGGACCCACCTCTTCGATGGCGCGGACAAGCGAATCGACCGTCTCCTTTGTCGTCTGAACATTCACCACGCACCGGAAGAACTTCCCATTCCCAACCGCATCTTCGTCCGCACTGGGAGGTGCAAAGTCCACCATGAAGCCCTTGGGCACGATCGCATGCGTCACTTGCTCAGTCACCTTGCTGTTATTCTTCGCGCGCTGTGTCTCATTCGAGACAATGCCGCGCGGGTACACGAACTCCCCGCCTGGGGCGTAGTAAAAGCACACCTGCAGACAAGGCGGGGGGTTTTCGCTAATAAGAATGAAATCGGGATGTTGGGCGATGGTATTGGCCAAGTGCGCGGCGACGTCGCATGCCGAGTCGATCTGCTGTTGATAGCCCTCATTGCCATAGTATGTCCAGCCCAAAAACAGCTTCAGGGAATCCGCACGTCGACCGCATTGAAGGGTGAGGTCTGCCAGATCCCACACTTCCGGTGAGTCGACCTCCAACTCGGATACTTTGTCTGCGTCGCCGTTGGTAGCAGGCTCGTCGTCTTCGTTGTGGAATAGATATCCCGCGGGAAGGGTGTTGGCCTTGTGAAACTGGCGCATATCCGAGGCCAGCAGGTAGGAGCAGGTGACCGGAACGCCGAGCATTTTGTGCGGGTTAATGCCGATGCTGTTTGCTTTCTCTGCGCCAGCTAGCTTATGCTTTTGGTGCTTGGAGAAGATGAACGAGCCGCCCCAGGACCCATCGACGTGGAACCACATGTTGTATTTTTGGCAGATGGCTGCAATCTCGTTGAAGGGGTCGAAAGAGCCCAGGACGGTTGTGCCTGCGGTGGCATTGACATAGAACGGCGTCCGGCCTTCACTTTGCGCCTTCTGGACTAGTTTCTCAAGCTCGGCTGGGATCATGCGGCCGACCTTGTCAATGGGGACGGACCAGACGGCACTGCTGCCGAAACCGAGCATCTGCGCCGCCTTTTCCACGCTGTAGTGGCCGTGCGCGCTTGTGAAGAGCACGAACTTGTACCCGCCGTTCCCATCTGCTTTCGTGCTCGGGTAGAGGTTGTTGCGTGCAATGACAATGGAGGTGGTGTTTGAGGCGGATCCGCCTTGCACGGAAATACCTCCTGCCCGTGGACCGTTCAGTCCGAAGAGACTCGCCAACCGCTGGCCGGTATATTTCTCAATGACCGTCAGCGCAGGCGACACTTGGTAGACGTGTACGTTGGTGTTTAATGTAGCGAGGATGAGCTCTGCTGCCACGCCAGGCGCATTGGTTGACGCATACAGCTTGTCCAAAAAGCCCTGGTGCCAGGTGTTGACCGAGTATTGCAGGACCTTTTGCAAGACCTCAATGAGACCTTCCTGCTTGGTTCCTTTCTCTGGGATCTCGAGCTGAAGTATATCCCGCAGCTCTTCGGGCTTCTTATAATCTACCAAAGAGGTCCCGACTAGTCCAGTGTGCCCATTGGTGCCGTTGGTGCCGTTGGTGCCATTTTTCTGTGTCAAGGATCCTCGGGCGTCCTCGTCTGCGGATCGGATAAATGGAATTAGAAGGTCTTCTACTGCTTTCAGAAGCTGAGCAGAGTGGTTGCATTAGTATTAGAGCATCGAATAAGGAGGGCAGCGGGGTGTAGATCATTGCGATACGGAGTTGACTCACGCTTTGCACTTCATCAGCGCGGTTTGGCTGCGCAATGCCTGACATTTGTACAGATCCTGAGGTCAGATTCTATGTAAAAATGTAGAAGAGACAAGAATGAGTCTATCTATGGACAGGAAATGGAAAAGAAGAAAGGGCATATGACGCAATTGTAATTTTTCAAAAAAAAAGTTTGAGAAATAACTAAAAGGCAGCGTTTTCCTCATATAGGCAAATTCTAAACTTTATCGCATCAAGTGCCCGGGTGGTCTAGTGGTATGATTCGCGCTTAGGGTTCACCCAAAGCAATATTGCGCGAGGTCCCCGGTTCAATCCCGGGCTCGGGCCCATCTTTCTTTTTACCCTTTTTTTATGTTTACTCTATTTTTTTATAAAAAAAATATATAGTTAGTTATACTATTTATTATACTTAGTTTGTACGCCTTTCTAAATATGTGCATAAACAAGCCTTCGTTCGGGCCCTCAATAGGACGGGAAGAACTAGAGAAAACAGTACCTTCTTAGACTTTAGTTGAAGCTGCTAACCGCAGTCTGAATTGAAATTATATCCTGCGATACCACTTGATGCATGTTGTATGCAGGAAATGGTGATGTTGCCTAACTGTATATATAAATGGCGCTAATCTCGATTCTGTATAACACTAAGATGCTTAGCATGCTTTAGTGCCGAATCGAGTTAGCGTTGGAATCATCCTAGGAGTCAATTAAGTATTACCTAGGTACCTACGAACTAACTCCATAGCAATATACGGAGTACACCGCACACACGCATCTTGAATAAATACTTAACACATGTTAACTGGGAAAAAAAGGAAAAGAAAGAGGGGGGAAAAGAGTGTGGAAAAAAAGAAAGGGCCCGAGCCCGGGATTGAACCGGGGACCTCGCGCAATATTGCTTTGGGTGAACCCTAAGCGCGAATCATACCACTAGACCACCCGGGCACTTGATGTGCTGAAGCTGTAATTCTCTGGATACACTCGTATCACCCCTTAGCTCTATCGAACCTACCTAGGTAGTAACAGTCTTTGTCATCGAGGCAAGTATGGTACGCCTATGAGTTTATTTAGCATCTCTAGTTCTTTCTCCTTAGATACCGCTTGTAACTTCGGCTTCTACAGGACCTACGACTTGACCTTAGAGCGGTATCATCTGGAGATTGCATGCGGCTAGATTTTCAAGCTACTAGCTGTTAAAATAAGGTATACCGGGTGCCATCCAAGGTTCCAAGGTTATCTGTGAATAAAGGGGACTAAGCCTTGGCTATATACACGAGGAAGTCGCTCTATCTCACTTATTATTCTCTTACAGCGCGAATGATCTACACAACCATATGTGTTCTTGAAGAGAATCATAAACACTAACTTCAATACTTAGGCCAAGCATAGATAAGATGAACCAACGTGCCCTTAGACTAGTCAACGCATTTTTTAACATTTCGTCGCCACTTCTCTCTTCATATCTACAATAAAGCCCGACCGCGCACCTTTCTAGTGGGCAGTATTTATTTTTATGGTGTTCTAATTTATACACACCCCCGAGTATATGTTAGCTCTTTGAGATAATTCAACTGCGGCGTTTTCGGGAGATCCACAGATATTAAACTGGCACTTGGGATCAACCCACTTTAGTAACATCTGGGCTATCTTCTGTGGACCACCATGGCCTGTAATAACAGAGCGATCTGGAAGCTGTTGCGGGTAGCTATCGGGGTAAGTTGCAAGACCCGAAGCCAACTGACAGATCGTGTTGTGAAGGTTCGGGAAAACAACACCTGTGACTAGTTCCCAATAATTCTGATTCTGAGTTAGTAGATGATCCTCTTGTTGGACACTTCAGAGCTGATCGTGGTAGTTACCTGGGTATTCTGTGAAAGAGGTGTGGACTGGAAGACAATTAACTTTTGGGAAATCTCCACACGCTGTGAAGGTGGCATAGATGATGTAGACAGGGAAGGAGCTATGCGGGTAACTCCTGTCTGAGTGCTTTCCAGGGGATGGGATTCGTTTGTTCCGTGACCTTGTCCCCCAAGATTAATCTTCTTACGCTCGGGTTTGGGGCACTTAGATTTGCAGTCCCCATTCTGCGGCTGTATCTGCACCCGGTGTTCGGGCAGTCATAGCCCATATAACCGTGCTCGTGGCAGCGATAGCATTCGATATGCGGGCAGTTTTTTCGCGTGTGGCCCTTTTGCATCATACCACAGTTAGTGCAAGGTTTAAGGTCCGGCCAAATAAACATTTTGATGACAGACGGCGTCGTATCTGTGGGAGTAGTGATCCTTGGGGGATTCTATGGTTAGCTCAAAATCTTTTCGGAACTATGTGCATGGATCATATGCTAGTCAATGAGAAGAGAGTGTGGAAAATACGAGTTCCCTGGGGAAGAGAAGGAAAGAAAGGAAGAGAAGTAACTACGTAGCTACTAGGGAGAATCCAAGAGGAAATTCTGCTACGTTCAATCTATCTAGGAAGGTCCTCTTGTAGAAGGCCTGGGAAGTAAACAAGCAAACAACTAGGCTCAGTCCACCTGGCAAATAGTGCATCTAGAGTGGTATAATCCAACATATACGGCCATAGGACATAGGAAAACGGGGCTTCCTGTCTGCTCAGCCATACTTAAGCCGTATAACATGCATGGCCACTTCTAGATACAACGATTATTTAGTCTGTATCTTCCCTGACTATTTGATCTTGGTCCCTAATAAGCAGCACATCTGGGTATCAAAGGGAGTATAGGGAATAAATACATTTAGGAGCCTCCGTATCCTATGAGAATCCGACTATAATATAACCGAGCTTGAACGACTACTCTAGGTCGAATCAAAGCACAGGCGTACTAAGTAAATGAGCATTGTATTTACGACAATGACGACTCGACTTTATCGCCCTGACGGGAAAGAGATATAACGAGATGTCCACATGAATTCCCCGATTCTGCCGGCCTTCCCTTATTCGAACTGCGGGGAGTCTGGTCGCCAGGCTGGAGATCTAGGCGGCCGTGGCGGATTCGATTATCAGGGAGCAAGAAAGCAGATGTCGTCAATATTCGATTTTTTAGAAGGCTTGATGAGGACCACCGTTGAGGTGAATTTTCGCAATATAGTTGCGCTCGTCATTGAGGATGAGAACGACAAGATAGTTTATATTGTGGTGCACCGCGTCTTGTCTACCTACTGTGTATATAAGGTGAGGGTGGCCGGCATCGAAGCCGCAGGGCATTGGATTGCCTTCTCGCTTAGTGGTAGAGGTACTAGTGGCGAGGGATTTTATTTTGGTATTTAGTAAGCCTTGGTATGAATCGGTTAGACGAGGCCGTCCACTGCCCTATATAACTAGCTTCTCTCATCGCGGTTATAATCTGTGATATAGTGTTCAGTCTATTACCTCCACACTCGACAAGTCGAATAAATGCTACATACCTTAAACACTCCGTGCTACGTGTCATAGCTAGGGCTTGCCGAACGGGTCCCATCCATTCGTCACTAGTTCGTTCCGCTGTCTAAGACTAGGCTATTTGTGCTCGACTATCAATGAAATAGTCCTGCAGATGTGCCACCTTTGCTCCGTTTATTACAACCTTAATTTAGCCTCTACCTGGTGAATCCGTTACAATACCACCGTAGTGGGTGACCGCGGTATTTAACGCGATAAGAATAAGCTTTATATACCCTCTACTATTGCGTCAACATTCGAATGGCGGCTTTGATACGTATCTAGGGTCGCACAGCCTTGTCGTCAACGTCGTCCCGCTCTTCTTAAATCTCTAGTGTACGTGAGATCGAGAATTGTGCCCGGGGTAACCGAATTTCCTCCTAGTGATTGGCGGATGAATTATTCGTATTCTACTGTGTTAGTTTGAGTGTCTGTTGGGGGTAGGTATGTTAGAGGAATACCGTACAGTTTATGAGTAGAAAGTGTTCTGGTGTACTCAATCATAAAGTAGGGTATATATATATCTGGGTCATTAGATGGCGGGATCATGCAATACAGAGTTAAGTAGTCTTTGCGGTCGGTGATATCACGGCAGCTTTGCCAATGCCTCCCTAGGTACGTATAGAGCAGGAGTCTTAAATGACAGCGTCGGAGGCCCTTCTATTGATGGGAGGGACAAGGCCCTCAACGCGATTCTCAGCACAATCAGAACAGTTATTAAGTTGACCAAGTCTGTTTCCCTTATATAGGCAAATCCTGAAATCTATGACATCAAGTGCCCGGGTGGTCTAGTGGTATGATTCGCGCTTAGGGTTCACCCAAAGCAATATTGCGCGAGGTCCCCGGTTCAATCCCGGGCTCGGGCCCTTTCTTTTTTTATTTATTTTTTCTTTCTTTACTACTACCATCGACCTTATATTATATAGCTTTAGTAGTCTTTTTTTAGTACAGCCAGTCACTATTGAATTCGAAGGATACTCGAAGGCAGATGCATCTAGAATACCCACAAAGGTTGGGGTAAAAGATATCTAGAAAGGAGTTCCAGCTAATAGAACTGCAAAGAATGTGGCTGGCACTCTTTACTATGGAATCCCGCAGAGAGCCTGACATCATCCGGCGTCTATAATCAGCTATACTCATATTTAAGTCGGGTTCGAAAGAAGTCTGTAATCCTAATTATTTAGACCCCTTCATATATCAGTATCCAGACAATAATATTAAGATTCGGGCTGATCTGCAGGAACCTGAATGCCCTTGTGGGATTGTTGCGGTGAACTATATGTATTGAATCCCTCGGACATGTTGTAAAATATGATATTGATTCATAAGAAAGTTATGGAAATAGATATAAAGCAATGAACAACTGATGCATCAACGCCTTTTGTATGAGTACATGTGCATTTCGTCCAATATGTAATTTTATCACCGTACCTCTTCACCTGCTAGCTACCGTTGTCTGGTTTGCACCAGTAGCACCAGCATCAACTGCTTCCTTGGCCGCTGCATAACGGGCCCGAGCCTGTTCAATTTTAGACTTGGGGCGTTCGGCGCCTTCATTACCCTCGGTTCGCTCCTCAAAGCCCTTGGCCTTGTGAGTCCAATCGCGTCGGCGGCGCTTGAAGAGATCCATTGACCAGTTTCGCCAGACTGCGCGACCCACAAAGGAATCGCGGAGCTCCTGTTCATGTTGCTCGAGTTCCTGTGCCATCCGCTCCTTGACAAAGAAGATATCCTTGGTCGCTGACCAAAGCGCATCCACTACATGTGACCCGCTGCTGCTCAGGGCAAGAGGTGTGAGATGACCTTGGAAACGGGTGGTGAGCTGTCGCCGGATTTGAAGTGTGGATGTTGTAGAAGCCAGGGCCTGTTGAAGAACGCGGGAAGAGGTGGGTTCTTGGGCAAGTTGTACGATCGTTTCCGATGATTGGGCGAGGAGACTCGTGTAGACAAGTTGGCTCATCGGGCCAGGAACGGTCAACATGGCTTGTACCAGCAGAGATGCATGCAGTTTCTCCGCTTTCTCGGCTGCAGATACCGGGGGTGGGCCCCGTGGCTTGCGGTCCTTTCCGTCGTTGTCCTCTTCCATATCATGGTCTTCAGATTGCGGGGCTGTGTTCTCCGAGATGTTGAATTTCAGCATCTGCTGCAGTCTCACAACAGGATCCTTGCTGTAAGCACCCTCAAGTGCTTCGGCAAGAGGCCTTGTGTCGACGCCACGGACCATACACCGCTCGATCAACATTTTGGGGACAATGAGTCTCGACCGCTCAATAAGGCCCGGAACCTCGGGAATAATGTTGGTCATGGCAATCTTCAAGTCATCCTTGCCGAGTCTTTCCAGCATCCGAAGAACCACATATCCAGCAGTGCTATTGCGAGAGAGGGAACCGATTCGGCTACCCAGGTTGTTCCTGTAAAGGTTCTTGAATGATTTGCCAGGAAGGTATCGCACCATCGTTTCTAACAGGCGAGAACCCACTGGATCGTATAGGAGACCGCTAATGAAAACCGCGCTTTCAGATTCTTCCTCGAACGACTCATCAGGAACCAGTCTTCGGATGGTCGACTTGGGATCTTTGGCGCTAGATTTTCCAAAATGAGAAAGCTCCAGGAACAACAGTACCTGAAGCACGGGATTTCCAACTGGGTGCGTAGCCAGGGCTCGTAGATAAACATTGTCGAGGCCGGCAACCATATCGGTCATGATCTTCTTGAGTGCCGGTTCAAATGTCTCCGGAACAGTGTGTTTCTCAGCTTTAGATTTGCCCGCTTTCTCCTCGCCCTGAATCGTCGGGATCTCAATTCTTTCCTTCTTGCGACTCGCGACAAACGACTCGTTTGACGTGACATCCACCGGCTCACCTGCAAGAACCAGCAGTAGCACTCGGATCGTATGCGAGGCAAACCGCTCCGTCAACAGGTATCCCCAATTTTCCTTCAATTCCTCAATAACAGCCATGAACATTTCCGCGAGCGACAGCTCAGGCTCTTCCTCTCCTTCTTCGTCCGACTTTTTGGGCTGAGATTTCGTCTTTTGCATCACCGCAGGCGCAGCGTGGATAAAAAGTGTTTCACAACAGTGACTAGCGAATCGATGCTGCACTAGGTGGAGGAAGTGGCCGATAAATTTGCTGAATATCCGGCGTAGTTGTCGAGCGTCTGACATTGAGATCAATTTCTCCATGAGTCTCGAACAGCCCTGACTGCAGGCAATCTTCAATTCCTTGCCATTGGCTTCCGAGTACACACTGTCGACAAACAGGCTGCGCTCCTCGGCGTCCTGGAACTGGTTCAGCTCCAGCATTTCGTTGGCGCGCTGGAAGTATTCTGACTCCTCCTCATCTAGAAGACCGTAGAAAGGCATGTCTCCATCCAAATCAGGTTGCTCGCCTTCCTGCTGTTCGCCCTGCTCAAGAGGAATGTAGTCCTCATTTTCGGGAAGCTGGATGTTGTCGTTGGCCTCATTGGTCTCGTCGTCGCCGTCGGCAGACGGCTTCATCCGCTTCGCGGCGGGATCTTCGGAGGTTTCCTCGAACTTTCTCTTGGAATCTTCTTTCTGGGATTTCTTCTCGGCCCTGCGGCCTCTTTTCTGTTGCTCACGAGGCATTATGGCGGTGTGTCGTGAGGAAAGATGGGCTTGAAGCGCTGGAAATTTTTTGGATAAGCGGTGGTCCAAGCGTCTCCGCGGTGATAAGAGTTTGGTCTGTTTGCAATCGCGGTCATTCTACAATGCCAAAACAACAGGCTGAGTATCAAAAAGAGCGAATTATAATTGAATTTCGTATGGCATCACTATTATACAGTTTTCATTTTTACCCATTACACTGCGGAATAAATGGCAGAGACATGGCGCCCACATTCAACACGCTGTTCCATGCTCACATTGCGATTCCCGACCTTGCCCTTGTGGCGAGGCATGATCTGTAATCGCGCCTCGGCCTGGGTTTTGTTTTCCGGAGGTGCGTTGATGTAGGTAGGCCTGGGCTGGTTGCTTCGCTTTCCTGTTCCCAGTTGCAAATGCTCGTTGCCTCCCCACCAGAGTACATCATAGCCCCAGTCTTTGGATTGATCCAGAGAGTCCTTGGTAGTCTTGCTGACATTGGTCTTGTTGTCCAAAACCGCAGAGACATGTGTCGTACCGACAGACATGGCCCGAATGCGAATAGGGGTCATTTGGTTTGTTTTCTCATCATACTCGCTCATACCGCTTAAAGCTTTCACCTTGGTGGGTGAATCCTGCAGGTGAACCCATCTACCACTGCCGAGAGTACCCCAGATTCCCCTGCCACAAGCCCATGTGTCTGCGGTTACATTCCCGAGATCATGAACATTGGCAGCTTCTTCTTCGTACCCCAGAATGCGCTTGGCATCGACGGAGAAGAAGGTGTTGGCGCCACCAGCAGCAATGTTAGTAACCTTTGGCAGGTAGAGGTTTCTTCTATAGAGCTTTTGAACCTTCATATGGAAGGGAGCATCTTTGAAAGGCCTCTGGGGTTCAAAATCCACACCCAATTGACCAAATGAGTTGTCGCCAAAGCCAAACATACGGCCATCTTTGCTTAGCGCCAGCGAGTGGTAGTCACCACAGGCAATCTGAACAATTTTCGAGTCTTTGAGAGCTGTAACTTCGTGGCAGGTATCTGCTGGCCCCTTGGGTCTGGTGGACCAGGTAAGTCCCTCCACACCGAGTTGACCAAGCGAAGGGTAATTTTCAGTGGATGACGCCGCAGAGAATACTCGACCAGAGCTTGTGAGGAGCAGCACATGCTCCTGTCCTCCACTGATTGCAGTGACCTTTTCGCCAAGCTTCAAAGTTGGGTTCAGTACACGGTAGCTCAGATTAGACTGGTTGGGCCAGAAAGGAACCCAAGAGCTTTCCGTTGTCTTTGGGCCGGTGCTTTGCTCGTCCTTGGATGTTGGTAGTGAGTACACAGTCCCATCCGAGGATAGCGCAATGATTCGACTTTCAGACAGAGCGAGTGAAATAAGATTCTTGCCGGTCAGAGTTGCCGTGGGTTTGAAGTCCGACTCTGAGAACGCCTTGCCCCATTGTACTAGATCTCCCTTCTCGGTGATTGCGGCACCGGACTTTTCCTCGATCTTGAGATCTCTCAGCACCTGGCCATCGAAGTATTTGAAGCGCCGAGGAGTCTTGACGTCGGTATCTTTAGATCCTGGGTCCACCACACGATAAACGTTCGAACCCCATGTGTAGACGGCGGGGCTTTTCAGGCTTCGCTTTTCTTGAATGAATTGAGCTTGAAGATCGTTGACATCAACAGGTTCTTTTTTCGTAACCTCCGGGCGACTCATCAGAGCCTCCTTTCCACCATCAGCCATGTATGAGTATCCCATAAAGACTGCAGTTCCTGTCACTGCAAATCCGAGAGAATTACGGATCCAGTGTGATGACGGGTTTGGCTTTTGCGATCGACTGCTAGCAAATCGGGACCATGGCGCATTCAGTGACTTAGCCGTCGAGTTTCTGAGTGGACGAAAGGCGAGCACTGAGTGCGTCGCGGGCCGTCGCATTTGGGTTGACAACATTGTTGTAGATGATGGCTGGATTACCAGCTAGAGCATACCGAAGCTACAAAGGTGAAGTTATATCCGGGGAAGCTCTCAATGTTGCGCCTGTGATTTGTTGCGGCATCCAGGCGGGAGCTCTCGGCAGAATCCACCTCGGAGTTGACCACATCGCAATTCGGCTTCAACGCGAAACTTGGCCTGAATTCCACTCTGAATAAAGCCAGCAGAGAGACATGAGCTGCGAGATAACTCCCATTACACTCCCTGGGACCTGACCGCACCATGCCTTCCACAAAGCAGCAGCGTGCCCGCCGCCAAACCGCTCCGTCTGGCCCGCCGCGCAAACCCACCGCCAAAGAAACCCAGTCAAGCCTCCAAGCATTGGACGAGAAGACGCCCAGCGATTTAGAGTGGAAAACACCAGGATGGAGCAACGAACTCGAGTTTTCGCACTGGCTTAATGGGGTTAAGGGTGATCTGATTGAGGAGAGCTATGACGAGTACCAGTACGATCGACATTGGACGGTTATCGGAAGTATACTAATTTACTTTTTTATAGGAATTGCTTGGATGAACTTGAACAATCGAAAGAGCACATTGACGAAATCTTAACGAACACCTTGACCCTTCTGGATGACCTATCCAGCTTGTCCGAATCATTCAAATCGGTCGAGACCCAAACATCGAATTTCGAGAAACAATGCCAAGGGCTTTTGTCTGCCCAGGAACGGGATACAAAACTTGCAAATGGCATCCAGAACAACCTCCACTATTACGATTTCTTAGACCCCGCATCGCGGCGGCTGAATGCCCCCGGCGCCGGGAATACAGTTCGCGACACAGAATTCTCAGATATGCTGAGGCGTCTGGACGTGTGCTTGGATTACATGGAAACACATGTGAGTAAGCAAGACCTGGATATTTATGCGCCTGTCGCTAACTTCTCCATAGCCGGAACAAAAAGAGGCAGAGGTCTATCGCTCGAGATACCGGCTACTGCTAACGCGTGCCTTGACGCTTATCCGCGGCAACTTTGTATCTTCACTTAAGGATATTTACCAGAGTGTCTCCAAAAAGATTTCGGATCAGCAATTGAATGACACAGCATTGTCGGCTCTCCTGTACGCCAAATTTCGGGTTGGAGCACCTGAGCTGAAGCAGATTGGAGTCGAGATTCAAAAGAGAGCCGTGCCGCCGCTCAATCCAGATCAAAATAACGAAGCTGAATATCAAAGTCTGATGAACGAGCTGCACAGCAATTACTCGGCTACTCGTGCAAAGCTGATCATGCCGCTCGCTCGCAAAAAGCTCGGCGAGATCACACAGACGCCTAGTTCGTCCAAGGACCTGGTTGCCTTTGCTAGAGCTAGCATCAGTTATATTCGTGGTCTATGCCTAGACGAATATGATCTATGGGGGGAATGGTTCCACGGACAAGGAGGTTTGTATGACTTCCTTGAAACGCTATGCGAACCACTTTATGATCACCTTCGTCCACGAATTATCCACGAGTCCGATATCGTCATGCTATGTCAGCTGTGTAATCTACTGCAGACTCGCTATTTCTCGGACCCAGAAGAAGAACCTGAACAAGTCGAGACGAACCATCTTGACTTTTCTGTTTTGATCCAGCCCGCTTTGCAAGATGTCCAGGCCCGACTTGTTTTCCGTGCTCTGGCTGTTCTACGCGACGAAATCGAACGATACAAACCTCGCCCAGAGGACATTGATTACCCAATGCGCAACCGGCATGTATCTCTGACTGTGTCAGATACTCAGATCTCGGGCAAGAAAGACACATCCGCGGATACACTAATCGACATGACGGCCAAACAAGGCGACGACGTAGGCGAATCTACACAAGAGCGAGACGGTAAATGGGACTTTGAGACCCAGACCGCCCTAAAGGGCTGGTATCCAACCCTGCGAAAAGCAATCTGGCTCCTGAGTCGGATATATCGCCTAGTGAATGTAAGAGCCTCCCCGAAACAACCCTAACCACCCAGCCATACTGATCAACCCCAGTCCACCGTCTTCGACGACCTCGCCCACCAAATCGTGCACCAAACAACCCTTTCTCTCCAAAACGCCAGCACCCTGATTTCCGCCAAAGCCACACCAGCCGACAGCCAACTCTTCCTAATGAGCCATCTCCTAATCCTAAAGCAACAAATTGTCGCGTTCGACATCGAATACGTCTCCGCCGATATCTCCTTCGACTTCTCCGGCATGACAAGCACATTCTGGGAGCTGCGCGAGCGCGGCGGTCTATTCAACCCGCGCAACCTGATGCGCCTCGTCGGCCACGGCCTCATCCCGCGCGTCGTGGAGAACATGCTCGACGCGAAAGTCGAGCTGGATGGTCGCCTTCGCACGGTCATCAATGACTTCATCAATGCCTTTGCTGCTCGCATGACCGCTTCGCTGCCGGCTCAATTCGTTGATTCCCGCAACCTGGCCCGCGGCGAACTTATCCTTCCTTCTTGCCGCACTATCGAGAAGGAGGTGCCGGTTCTGCGTAAGGTCTTGAATGAGTATATTGATGACACGCGTATGAAAGAGACGCTTGTTGGGGCGGTCCAGGACCGTACTATTCAGATCTACGAGGATTTCTTTGAGAAATATACTTCCTCTGAGAAGGCTAAGGGCAATTTTATTAGTAAGAAAGGGAAGGGTCGGGACGATGCTGTCTGGGATGTTAATACCTTTGCCGAATGGTGCGAGGGCGTGTTCCGTGTCGGCGTCGCTGGCTTACAGGCTGATATCCCCGAAGACGACGATGATCTTTTAAGCACCAGCTCTTAGGATTTGGATTTGTTCTTATGACCCCCTTTTTTTTTTTTTTTTTTAATATCCGCTTTTCGAGCATAGATACCATGTTGAATTGAGCAACTTTGTACATGTATAACGAGTAATTGTATAAATTCTTGTGAGTCCCGACCGCAGTTCTTGCTGCTTCGAAGTGTACAGTAGGATGGATGGATGGATGATATCATTTACCCTGACCCCTCGCTTTTGGCGATATACAGGATACAGCAACTATATATATCCTTGTATGTACATGTGTAATGTCCCACTTCCTGAAAACGAACTTGGAGCCTCGTCAAGGCCTATCGTGGCCCAGGTGCCGTTCGAGTTATTAGGCTGCCCTCATGGCGCGCGACTTTTGAATCTTTGTGACGCCTCAGCGAAGTCTAGTACGGCTTTGACCGTCCTAGCCCGCGAGACGGTGTCTGGTTTACCTCTCTCACCTTCAGTTGAGCCTCCCAG
>PKQL01000385.1:0-27141 GCA_002916455.1 Penicillium sp. CF05
GCTTTTAGATGCTCAAAAACACACTGAGCCCACTACGACCCATCAACAGCCAAGAAATCTTGAACTTGTACACAATATACATAGACATCAAGTCCAGTATATGGCTAGCATCAGAGAGGAGTAGTTTCTGGCACGTATCGGCATCTATGCCGCTGGTCCACTGCGCTAATTTCGTTAGAGCCCATTTGATGTCAAAGCTGAATGACCAGTCTTGGATGTCCTCGGTCCAGTAGAGGAGTGGAGTGATTTCGGAACCGGAAGGCGAGGTGGAAGTGGGCTCTTGGTCTGAATCGGGTTCCAACTCAGCATCCTCGTTGGTAGTGTCAGATGAGATAGAACGAGTCCTCTGCTTCTCGGTGTTTGACCGTGCTGCTGACGCACGGAGACTAAAAAGTTTGACGAAAACTCGCACTCGGGTGCGGAGGGGATGGCTGGATTCACGTGCCGGCGTCATCTTGAATGCCATCTCGACGCGTTCGTCGGGCGATAATTGGAGGCTTGCGTGGGCTTCGTAGTCGACAGTTGGGACGGTTACACATGGGCATTGGCAACGAGATACCGGCTGGGGAGCTTCTAGAATGGATGGAGATCCATTGTTTTGGAGATCTGAGAATGAGCCTGGAGCCGGACCACTGGAGGCTTTCGCTTGTGGTTGCATGAGTTGTCTTTTGGCGGAGAGCGGTTGAATCAATGTGTCAAGTCCAATGCTGCGAAGTAACTTGGTATCGCTTTCAAATACAGGCGACTCTTGATTCTTGTCGCCGAGATCTCTCAGTGGGTGGCTGACAACATCCATTGCCACCCCGATGAAAGGATCATTTGGGAATGTATCATCCAAGAATGTGTTGGTCATATCGCCAAATGATTGCGGGTCGAAGAAGTGCATGCCCTCGTTGGGGTTGTAATAAGGAGGCGGTTGAGTGGGCATGTTCTGGGGCGTTACAAAGTTCAATGCTTCCTGGTTAAGCCCGTGATATTCATTCAAGTTGATGATGGCAGACGATGCATCTGGGGGAGCTTGCGCAGGCATTGTCGAGGAAGCCCCAACTTGGATACCACTCTTGGGCACGTCACCACATTTGTGGCAACTATCAACAGATTTGCAGTGGCGACATTTTGCCATGTCGTGATTACATCGTCTGCATTTGTTCGAACTAGGGGCTTGCTCCTCTGTTGGTTCTTTCTGTTTGTCCTGGCGCTTACGCTTGCTCGAATGATTGCCCTGTGATAATCGGGGGTCTTGTGGGGGCAGGAGGTTATTAGGTTGTCCACTGGCTCCTCCGGGGTGGTGAGCTGCTCTGGACGTACCAGGTGATCGAAGTAAGTCGTCGATTGAAATTTGTTCAATGGCTTCAGGAGCGCTTCGACGACGGCTGGGGTTGAGCTGATCGTCATAGACAGAGTGCCAGATGGAACCAGGACGCAAATTGCCCCTGTTTCTGAAGCCTGGGAAGCTCGCACTGGGGTAAGGAGTACACCCAGTCCGGTTATTTGATTCGTTAGATTGCGAGCTTCTGTTCGAATTGCTGGGTCTGGCCGAAGAAGAGCCATGACAATGTCTATTGCCGTTCCCGCCACCATTATCACCGTGATCAGAACGATCGCCGTTGGTAGAGGCATTCCCCGAAAGAGGGGATATGAGACAGTGGCTCTTGATGTGCTCGAAATAAACAGCCCAAGAAGGTGTCCTATCGAGGCAAATGGGGATGGGGCAGTTGGTTGGAGGGGGATACCTCACTCGAGTTGCCTCCACATCAGCCGGGAGCAGATTGAATTTGTTGTGGACGTGAATAAGGTGGTTACGCATCCTATCTCGCCGGTGCAGGGATATGTCGCAGTAAGTACAGCGCCACTCGCAGTCGAGTATACCATGCATAGTCAAATGTCTCTTAAAGGCACCAAAACTTGGAAAGGTTGCTTTCTTTTTCTGAGGATCACATTGCCAACATCGAAACAACGGCTTATCTCGTATATCTGGTTCTGAAGTTCCAATTGAAATAGGAGATGCCGGGAGCTTTGTATGAAAGAAGTTTTTGATCGTTTCAAGGTTTTGCAGCCCTTGAGAAATTTGATCAGGACTACATGCCTGGTCAGACATGAGGGCTCTGTAGGTGGTAACCACCTGGTTCACGACACCTTCATGCGAAGGCTGGGTTGGAGGTTGCAGATAAAACGGTGCAGGATCTGGTATTCCGATTGTCGTCCGATCCAACTCTCCCGAGGGAAGAACAGTACTCTCACTTGGATCATCTGCTGGTCGTTGGGTGATAGTTGAGCTTCCTAGAACTTCCGCTAGGCTTTGGGGGATATTATTTTCGTCCTCCGAGTAATATCTCGGATCAATACCAGCCAGATCACTGTCATATTGTTGTGGAGCTACTCGCACTTGACTGAAAGGATCGATGTTCAACCATCCGGAATCTTGGTAGGCCTCCGAACTCGTTAAGCTTGTTAAGTCTGCCGAGGAGGAGGTTCCCGTATGATAATATCCATAGCCCTGGTCAAGCATTAGTGCCTTGAAGCTGTAGTTTCTGGATGGGAACACACTCGATCATTGTCTGTCCCAGTAAATCCCTCAGATGAGGTAATAGAGCCAGGAGGCCCAGGCCACTGCATCGTCTCATCGACCTCATTATTTAAATTGAAATTAGAATTCATTGTGAACAGGTCTTTTTGAGGAGGTAAATGATATCAGAGCAAAGAAAATGGCGCTCGAAGCTGAGTAAAAAGGTAAGTTTCGTCGAAAAGAAGAGGAGACAGTTTTAAGTACAGAAGTGTGCCTCCTCATCGCCCGGGCAAAATATAATTAAAATAATTAAAATAAAATAAATCGAAATAAAATAACCCCCAAATCGGGGGTGGTAGGGAGAGAGAGAGATTGGGTCGAAACGAGTGTCGGATCAAGGAACCGTTGCCGGAAGTAGAAGACTTGAAACGCGTGGGATCACAGTCTCCGGGTGGAAGGGAATTAGTAAAAGATTTCAAGTGATTCGGCCTAACCTTAGAAGCAATGGAGGGAACAGTACGGAGTACAACATACTCCGCAGAGAGAACAGTAATGAGGCGATCGCCTTGTTGCCTTGTGCGGACTGGGCACTCTAGTTCTGAGGCCACCAATAATGACAGCTTGTATACTCTTGGCTCCGGCAATTCAAAGGAATATGTGTAAAACGGTTGGGCTTTTGAATATCTACAAGACCGGATCTTTTAGTTCCACTTGCTGGAGAAAAAGAAATATTACTCTTAGGGTATACATGTATTGGGGGTTAGTTATACAATTCTTGTATTCTTCCATACCTTGGACATTCGCGAAGGAGGATGGAGGCAGTGCTTGGAAAGTAATATATGAGGGACTTTTTCATCATCTTACATATTAGCAGCCTCCTCACGTGTGGCTTTGGTTAGTGCAGATCGTCGGCAATTTTATTGATACAGAATCTGGAGTGGTTGGGGGTTTGGACAAGACCGTGTGTGTACCCCACCATTGTTCGAATATCACATCACAGTGGATAGAGAAAGATGGAATGAATGCCAAGAGAAACGGGATTCAATGGGATTGAAATGACCGTTGATGAGACCGCATAATCGAGGAGAATAAATAAAAAATAGAAAATATTCTGTCAGGGCACCGATCATGCAGGCAGATCGACCCTATCTACTGACCAACAATGAGCGACAATTGGGAGTATGAAAGCCAGTCGGAGCCAAAATCTCCGAATTAACCTCGAGTTCACCCGTTATCTGTTCCTCGGAATTAAAAGCAGAAGGTTAGGCTATTTCTAACCAAATGGTTAATGCCCCTGGAGTGTCGATTTGGCCTCGAGGAACTCGGATGCTTCGGCTCCGTAGTCGTTGTTGAAGGGGCACGAATCAGCTAATAAATGCGGCGCAATAGGATGGTTGAAAATAATCAATGAGAAAATAATAATGAGAAAATAATAAATGAGAAAATAAATAACGATCGAAATCACCCGCCAATCACACTCGAATTCAAAGGACCATGCAGAAATATCATTTCAATCCGATGGACCCTATGACGCACGGACTTTAGCATTGTCGGAACAACCGCTGGGCAACCTACCCGCGCGGACAAATGACGTCCATGGTGTTTGAGAGACTTTGGGGCGGAAGATTTTCATGCGGAAAGAGGTAGCAAGAGCGGGGAAAGTAGTAGGGGGCTTGGGAAGGCGAGATGTAGTGAATGAAAAGACTGGAGACCCACCACCCGCACCCCTGGAGGCGAAGCAAGATCTGGGGCTTAGAGCTATGTCGGGAAAACTAGGAGAAGAAAGTTCAAGACCAGGTGACCGAAAAAGTAAACTTGGAACCTACATCATCAGGACTACTCTTGCAGGGGTGTTCAGGATAAACCGACCACCTCCCCTCCAAATATATGAATGACTAGAATACAAACAGGCTCTTGATTAAGCTCGAGTTTAGCTTTCAAGAATTTTCAACGACAATCCCAATCTCCCCTTTCCTGTATGGTCCCGTGCCAATTAACTCGTCTTATGCTCGGATGACAATCATACCCGACTTGCACTTTTGTCCTTCGCCTATAATACATTTACTAATGATACTCGCCACTAAGCATCATCACTTTGCCTTTTCACCAGACGTTGATTTCTATCATTAATTATTTGGAGGTTGTCTCAAGACTTAGTAAAAGTGGAGCCGCGTATACGAGGTGGAGATTAAGAAACCAGACCCGTTCTTTAGGTACGAATAATTACGCATACAGCAGAGTGGAGAGGCAGGAAGAAAACAAAAAAAAAAAAAAGAGGGAAATGTTTCTGATTGTAGTAGTTGTGGACGGGGTACTCCACGGCAACACAATATAAAGTTACTGGATTGTTTGGGTCAAGTGGGGAACGGGACAGACCGAGAGCCTCAATCTACGTTCGTACCATGGCTCGTCCGAAGTTTGCATGCAAGGTCAACGACCTCGGGACACTTCGACTTTCTTTGCTGACTCGCTGGGAATGTTGATCAATATAGATAGAGTCATATCTCATTTCTGGCCTTGTAACACCTGGTAACAGGAATGATAAAGCTGCAACAACTCGTGCAATGTCCGACTACAATTGTGTTGCCTAGATCCGGGGAGAAAAAAAAAAAGAATTGTCATATTTCTATGTTGTATATGCCTCGTATGGTACTCGTTAATCTCCCGCCTATATGCCTGTAAGAGGAGAGGAAAAGCGAGCGAAACCAATCAGGACGAAAAGTTAACAAGCAACCCTAGAGCCCCACTCCCAAAATTGGTACTTGATTTCCTCTGCGACTACTTGACTTTCCCTTTCCTTTTTGGTGCTCAGGCCTTGCCGCTTTTTGCTCAATGAGTAGAACTGAGCACGCCTCTGAGCGGTCTGACTCACCCGGACTCACTAATGTTCATCTGAGCGCTAATTCCCATTGATACCATCCAAGCAATTCTTGGAAACTGGAAGTTATCCAACCAAATGCTCTTTCAGAAAGTCTGCTTGAGCTGACACGTTGCGTTCGAAGCCTTTACCGGTATAACCATCAAAATGACCACCCGGGAAGATCTGCAATTTCTTTGGCTCTCGGGCCCGAGAATATGCTTCCAGGGCAATATCAGTCGGAACCACGACATCATTCTCCGCGACTGTCAACAACAGCGGGGTTGGTGAGATATGGTGGATATGCGCAGCAGGATTGTACCCACGAGCACCCTCGAGGCTGATCAGGTATCAGCATTAGGGTCATGCTACACAGGTCGACTATAGTTGGAAAAGGATCTTACCTTTTCAGCGTGACCTCATTCTTCCAGTTTGACTTAGCTTCCCACTCACTGAAGAACTGATAGCTATCTGGTGTAGGAAGTGCGGAGGGTTTTAGGGGATCTTTATCTACCACTGCCATCATCGCAGCGGGTTTCCCTACAGCCCGTGCCAGTCGGTCTAATAAAAGATCAGAGAATCATGCATACCAGCTCACGTAAGGGTCTCTCATACCTTCTTGAAATGCTTTGTTTACTCCATCTATCGCGTCAGACCGCAAGAGACGATTCAAAGTCTCCCACCCATCGGTAAAAGGAACCTGGGAGAGCACCACCTTGACACGCCGGTCAACTGCTCCCACATACAGCACATGTCCACCGCTGTACGAACTTCCCCAGATACCAATGCGATCAGGGTCAACGTCGGCTCTAGATTGCGCGTAGGTGATGGCGTCTGATATATCGCTGATCTGTTGGCTGGGAAGAACCTCCTGCCGAGGCTGGCCTTCCTTCGTGTCACTGTCACCAAATCCTCGGTTGTCGTATACTAGACAGCTAATGGGCAGGTTTAGAGTAAAATATTCCGCAAATGCGTCGAGTCTCATTTCTTTCAAGGCTGAGAATCCATGAGATATAACCAGACAAGGCAGCCTTGTTTCGAGTGGCTCCATTGACGGCCGAAAAAGCCAACCTCGCAAGGTGACATGGTCGGCCGTTTGGAATTCGACATTTTCACGAGACATAGTGTAGCGATTCAGAGAGTTATAGGATTTGGATATACCTCGAAAGGGAAACAGCCGGGATGGAGTTGAAGATATGTTGAAGATATCTAAAGGTCCAAGACCTGGCGTCTCCAAAGGTCCTTTAAGGCCCCCCAAGGAGGTGAGCTGAACTTGGTAAGCAAAGTACCACGTCATCTGATATCACATATACGAAGGTGTATAGCGCTCAGGGTTCAAAACCCGGGATTGATGCCTTGATACCTAAATGTGGCCTGGATTTTAGACCGCTTTTAGGATCAATTTACAGTGTATTGTAACCTCCATGTATGAAAATCAGACTTTTCTGTTGATTCCTACTTACAAGTCCGCACAAAAAGACGGAGATGCATACATTTGTATAGGATGAAAAAGCCTCATTTTCATACATGGAGGCTACAATACACTGTAAATTGATGCGTAAAAGCGGTCTAAAATCCAGGCCACATTTAAGCATCAAGGCATCAATCCCGGGTTTTGAACCCTGTGCGCTATACACCTTCGTACACATCTCAGTCGTCACTAAGTCACTTTGACCGTCCGACCGTCCTCGGTGCATTTCCTCGACTGATCTAATCCCCAAATCTAGTTAGGTAATCTCGTAGCCACCATCCACTACCATGCTCTTCTTTCAATGATCGTCCCATCCCAGAAGGTACGATCGGCAATCCTGCATGAGCTGACGGTGGGAAGGGCCATGATTGGATGGTATCAGAATCTACAGATTATTCCAGTGTCGTGGCGGATAGTGGTTAGCTACACGACCCCCACCATCTACTTCTAAATGTTTTCAGCTTATGAAAACATGCTCTGGGCTCAAGGAATAACGCATACTCCCATTCTTGCCATATTCCCAATCCCTGACAGAAGCGATATCGAGCCTTAAGGGGTGATATACCAGGGTGAATGACCATCTATTACAACCGTTGCGGAAAATTATGCCTATAGTTGTCAGGAATAGAATCAACTGGCAGTCAATGTGAAAAGATCTCTTTCCATGCAAAACCTAATGCACGCGAAATTTCTTGGAGTGTAAATTGATACCCTGCCACCATCCTTACTAGGCCAGTCGAGTTCCGGGTGTATCCCATTGGTTTGCTGTGCTTGGGCTGCCGTTCCAAATGGGAGAGAGGCAATGGCGTATCGAACGGAACCGGTGGAAAATTTTCTTGGATCGGTGTAGAGAAGATTTGGCTGACACGGCCGAAATGGGCGAGATAGAAGAATCGGCAGAACATAGTCTTCCCTTGGTCCTTGCGAGGACGCGGCTTCCCTTCCCAAATTGGGGTAGAAGGTCCCCGAACAGGTTAGGGAGAGGTATCGTCCTAACCTTATGAAGATATACGGCCTAACTACGCCTTGCAGTCACCCACTGGTAAGCCCCTGCCAAGCCCCTGCCCAGACAGTCTTGGCATCTTTTCATCCTCTCTGTGTAGCGAAAAGCGTTCCGAGGCAGCCCGGAGTACCGCAGCTCTAGATGCAGTGTCTAACTTAATTGAACGGTTGTACGCCTGACCTGAGCATTGTGGCACGCCTGACCTAAGAGTATCGTGGCATGCCTGACTCAAGAACAACATGGAGTTGTTGAGCAGATAAGTATAAATATGAGGCATGGGAATCGATATTATGACTCCATCATCAACCATTCTCGCAAGAAGCTTAAGTAAATACACAAGCATCCAAACCAATATTTCGCAACTATGAAGTGGCAGTCGACTTTGTTCATCCTTGGTGCCCTTTCTACCCAGGTAAAGATGTCTCGTTGCATAAACAGTGTTCCATCAAGAGGATACTAATACAGCTCATTGATAGGTACTCGGCGCCAAAATTATGTGTAACGTGGATCATGACTACGCTGATAAGGGTTCAATCGAATCTGGGATTTCCTACATCCGCGGGCTTAGCGGTCAGCCTACTGCTGAAGCTAATAAGTGCAACCGGGTTAGCTGCTCCTGGGACTCGGGCATCTATCTTTGCGCCGATGTGAGTACCACCAGAAACATCGTCTATTGTACATATAAACGAGAGTGGGTCACTAACTATGTCATAGGATGGCAAGGATCACACATTGCAGAACTGGGGAGTTTTGGCGGATGCCACACAGGCAGTGCTAGATAGCTGTGGAAAGGACTCCGGAGTCAAAGGACGACTGATGCATGAGAAAGGCTGGGGTGTTGCGGTTCAAGGAGCACAATGCTAGATATTTGTTGGCTAGTAATCTATGGAGATCGCTTGAGAAAGTGTTTCCTGTAGTGATTGAAGGTGCTTGGGATATATCAGGGTTGGAGAAGACCTGTCGCTTGTTAGGAATACCACGTCGTTCTTTCCGACATATCTATCGTCTGTGATCCAATCCTACTAAATATATAGAGCCCTTTATTTGAAGAGGGTTTCAGACAGCAAGCGGGTGCATTATAAAGTCTATGCATAAAAGTAACCACGGAGTGAGTATATAGGTAACGTGTTGCTGGATGGTTAATTCCTTCATCGTATGGGCTGCGAGAGCTATGCACTATAAGTCTTCATAAACAGATAAGTGAGTCCTTCACCACAGAGCTTGATGGTCCTACAGCATAGGCGAGGCCCGAGTGCTCTTTTACGTATAGGTTGAGAGTAGATTAAGTGCTTAGAAGACATCTCTACTCAACCTCTAAGTAAGCAGTGAGCGGCTAGTCACAATGTCTGAGTACTCTCTACCTAGGTAAGCGCTCAGCACTTGGGACTAAGCAGCTTAGACTGAGCCCGGACTGAGAATTACTTGCTGAGCCTCATACCTAAAAGCGGCGGCAGTTAAGATACCTAGGTAGGTTAGCCCCACCCGGCAGGGGAATTATTTCAGGGCTACCTATGTAGATAGCATAGAACGTATATGATATTTCTCTATATCTGTAAGAAGGGGAAAAGGAAAAGAAGAAAAGAAAACAAAAAGAGAGAACAAAAGCAAACAGAAGGAAAGAAAAATCAAGAGTGACCGTTAACTACTTCGTAGTCTTAAGTCTTTCCCTTCTAGGATATACCCAAAACATGAAACCAAGCTCCGATCTCGGTCACCACCGAAAACTCCCGGAAACCCTTTTGTATACAATACGCTGATACAAAACCCAAAACCCAATCCCAACACCGATGGGCAAACCCTAACGTGTGGGGAAGTAAGCGGCTTTGGTCGATGACCACGGTTCCGACGAGACGGGTGCCCCAGCCCACGCCGCAAGCGTATATGAGCTTCTCTTCTGCGATTCGGAATTGGAGGCGAACACAGACGTCTGCGAGGCGACGTTTTGGCTGAAGGAAGTGGTGCCTTTGCTAGTGGTGCCGTGGGTTTTAGCGGTGAGGAAGTTGGACGAGCCTCTGGGAGAAAGTCAAGGTTAGCAGATGAACTGAGAAGGCATAGGATCGGACTCTTGGTTGAAGAACGTCAATGACAACTGAGTTGAGAATTGGGGGTTATCAGGGAGAGTGTGGGTATTGACGGTATATGCTATCAAACTAGCCGGCTTACTTATTGGAGCTCATTTTGGTGTTTAAGCACAGAAATTAGCTTGGACGCAGCGGTGAACACGACTTCAAAGAGGAAGGTATACAATGAATTGAAAAAGTCTAATAGCTAGGGAAGCTACTCAATGGTAATGTAAGAGAAAGTAGTTCAATAATTGTCGGTGCGGATTTTCGCAGAGGTAGAAGACACGAGCTGTGAATTTGAAGATGGTAGATTCAAAGTCTTCTGGAAAAGGGGGGGAAACAGGGTTATAAACACAAAGGGTTCTTGTCCTGATCATCTCGTTGCCTGGGAAGGAACCCGGGTGCGAAGGCGCTCGCCCTGGTTTAGGGGGTTTAGGGTGTTTGGTATGGAGGCAGAGCAGCGGCGGTGGCGATACTGTTCAAAAGAAAACGGCGGAGGATCTACGGCAGAACATCTAAGAACATATCGAAAATCCCGAGGTCAGCATACTGCTCACCATCAGACCAGAAGCTTAGAAGCCGATACAGCTTCCCACTCTCTTTCTCTCTTTTACTCTGAAAAGGAAATGGCGAAGGGGGAAAAGGTCACATAGAGGGTCAATTCGTATGTAAAGCCACCAATAGCATACAAATTAGAAATAATAGCCCAGTGGCCCATTAAGTCTACCCTGGGCATGTATCGGGCAACAGTCATCTGTCTACGGAGTTGTAGTAATAAAACCTAGGTTCATTTAGCCCATTATATCCGCCCTGCCGATCTTCCCTACCCGGGCTGTATGCCACCTGCCAGGTGCTTGAGTATTATACGTCAGCTCGGCAGTGGCTGTTAAGTAACAATCCAAGTAAGGTACAATCAAAGTATATGTACGTGAATCAATAAATTCATGATTCCTTCTCTGACAGACTAGTGGACGGACCCCAGTTCAAGGTAATACGCTATACCTACTCGGTACACCTCATTCTAACGCTACCTGTCGGCTTGAACTGTGATCTGTGGAGCTCTGGAACAGTGTGGCCGTGCTCTCCCAAGCCTAGACTTCATGATTCAAGATGCTTTGGCCTATGCAATCCTTTAGAGTGTATGCAGTGTATGTTTACCCGTGCAGGCGTACAGTGACAAGCTCGCCCAGGCGCCCGATTTTTACCTTGATCTTCCACGTTTGCCAATCTATTTGAAATTAATTCACGAGCCCATCCACGCCTGATAGGGTGCTTAAAAGGTGCGGTGTAGGGGTACATATCCTAATAATTCTATTACACCATTTCTAATATAGTCTACGTCAGAAAGGCATAGTTCGAGAAACTAGACACTGGCGTATCCCCTCAGAAAAAGATAGACAATTTGCCACCGCTTATATTTTACGATGGTAAAATCGAGGTGGAATAGTCTTCAAGTCTAAGCCGTGGAATGGTGGAATGCTCGGAGAATTTACCCTATTAAAATGAGTAAAACACATTCGAGAAATATTCCTTACTATTTCATTCTTGCCATGCATGGCTCTTCACATCGCAGACACTTAGAAACAAGATATCGGGGCGCAGTATATCCAGAACTATTGCTTTCTACTTACGCCCAGGCTCTAAGGTTGTGCTTTGTCTATGCAGGTATTGAGGTTATGAGCGAAGGATCCAAGCCACGAAGATCATTGAGTCTAAATAAGAACATGACAGTCTAGACCGATCGAGATGTATTAACAAAACGAAATATGTACTTTGTACTTCGTAATAATATTGTTCTCTCCACTTTATAGCCCCCTTTACGCCACACGAACAGGGTCTGAAACACAAAGGGGGTGGTGTTCGTGTATTCGACTACCAACTAACCTCCTAGAATCTTTCCGGGTTGGGGATATACTACACGATGACGACAATCGGGCACAAAATACTACATAGAAGTATCCATTCATACACCTCTTTACTCGCCCTAGAACTTCGCCCGCAATACAAGAACATAAATAAGCCAATCATCAATCTAGGAAGCCAGTACTCCGCACTCCGTACTATCGGGCGCTTCGATCAGAAGATACAGAGGATTAAACGGGCGAAAAGTGAAAGATCCAAGCCGAGTGTAGCTTTTTCCTTCCCTAAATTTGTAGACACGGGTAAGAGGAAGTCCACCATCGGGACTTGGCTAGAGTGGCCCGATCAGTTGAGTGGGTTCGGGTGCATTTGCTGCCTGGGTATAACACTGCTGCCTTAGTAAAGTGGTGCCCGACTTGGATCTCGTGCTGATTTCAGTTGGACTGTCATAGACATTCGTTTCAGGGTAGCTTGAGAGAGCTATGCTCTGGTGGCGGTGGCTCTGCAATTCAACAGCTTCTGCAGTGCAATGCAGTCTGCATGTACTATTGTGGCCCTAGTAATGAAAAAAAGTACAAATGTATTGGCAGTTTCTATGTCATTATATCCCTTTCCTCTCTTTTTCCTTGTTGATCTACCACATTCGTGAGTGGCAAAAAGTAGGGAAGCATTTCCCAGGGAGCTTCGCCCCCGAATCGCAAACCCCAAATAAACAGCCAATCAACGCAGAAACTTTTTTGCTTTTGTAGACGAGGTCGGAGTAGAGACGCCTGTTTTATTAATGTGACCCCAAATCGCATACGCCGTACACATGCAGGTAGCCCATCTTCTCTTCTATACACAATATAAGAACAACAAAAAGAAAAGCACTTCCAAGTCACTCCCTAGTCAGCTAGGGAGCGGAGAGGAAAGCGTGAAGAAGCGAAATATTGTACAGTGGTAACGCAAGCTGAGAAGCAAGGCAGGGTTGAGTTGACAGCAAAGGACAGATTAAGATGTTGTGCCGAACATTCGCAGAATGAACTCGTACCTAGTGAGATAGTCAGTATATTGAGCCTCATTGAGCCTCCCCGGCAATCTTGAAGCAACTCACATTCCGAACATAATCGCAGCGGAGGGAACAACACGAAGCAAGTGCGGTGTCAGGCCGCCATACATGGCGACCATTCCCTCTTCCTTCCAGACAGTCTTGAAGCACTGCACCAAGCCGGTGTACTTCATTTCGACCTTGCCATTGCCCAGCGAGACGGTCGGTGCCTGACGCAAACGTGTTCGAACGACCTCGTGTGGGTAGGTGATAGCAGCTGCAACCAGCTTGGCCAAACCAGCCGCGGTGATTCGTCCTCCCCACAGCTCCGCTGAATCCCATGAAGTGTAATCGTACGCCGGGTCAGCTTGCTTGAGAGCATCACGGCGGGCGAGATACATTTTCATCTGTTCGTACATCACCCACTGGAGAGACGACTCCGTCACTCCCAGATAGGAAGCGGATAGGCCGCGGTAGAGACCGCGGATACCTTCATGGCGCACAGTTTGTTTAATGCAGTCGAAACTGTTGCGGTACTGACGACTCTTTCCAATTTCCGCATTGGACTTATCCAGTTGCAAACGTGTCTTGACCAGCCAGATGGGGTTGGTCGCCGTACCCGTAGCGATGCCAGCGATTGCCGCAGCGGCCAGGTGAATCCCCATAGGAGTCTGCTCAGCAGTCCGATAATCAAAGTAATCGCTTAGGATACGTTTCCCGTTTCCGTAGACGTAGAAGTTGATGGCGCGTGCGGGCACTACACCGATCAAGTTCGGTCCTAGTCCTTTGAACAGCGCGCGCCATCCTTCGTGAACGTGTATTGAGCGGAGGATCTGGAAGGTTTCGCTGAAGTGCATTCCAGCAGTCCGGGTAAGAGAGACCAAGGCATTGGAAGTCGGCGCGGGCGCAGGTTTCGCGGCGCGCAGAGCCTGTAGCTGCGCTTGGTAAAAGTCGGACTGTAGGCGCGTCTTCAAGACATCAAGCGGCGACGTGAGGGTTGCCGCGGTCATACCTCCTAGTCTATAATTTTCTGATTAGAATGTATACCTACAGGAATGGGAAAAACATACCCACCAGCAACGAAGTGTGCAAATGGCTTCGCTTCGGGCTTTTCCTGACTAGCCGGCGGTGTCCGGTTCGGAATGACGTCCCCCATTTCTCTTGACTGTGGGATTAAATCTTTATTTAATGATGGAGATGTGCTCCCTAGTTGCGCCGGCGCAGAGCTGGGAGCTGCGGTGGTTGAGAAGGTCATCGTGGGACGTAAGTAGGAAGCGGCAGGAAGGCTGAAATGCCGGGCGTGCCGACAAGACCGAAAAGACAGAAGAAAAGAATTAGAACAAGGTAGAACGGGAAGCAAATTAAATCATGACAATTCTAAGGGGAATATAGTCAGAAAGAAGAGTTGAAGTTCGTCCGTAATATTTTCTTTCCTGGGCGGGTCTGACTTTTTTTCTCCGCTCCCCCCGGGGCCTTGTGGAGGCCGGATTTCTAAGGGGCAAATCTACCAAGTATGTTGTACTTCGGATATTTCACATTTTAGGCCCAGAACATATCTGGGCATCTGAAATTCATCGATGTGCGTGATAATGGAAGAAAGTCATTCTACAGCTAATGCGGATGAAAAGTTCAAAGACGTATAGCAGTTTGCGAAGCCATCCTCGCCACATAGTATCAATGGCCATTCATAACATAGACCTAGTCGGTGAACACAATCATTAGGAATTGAATTAGGAACCATGCTTGACCAGAGTGTAAGTGGTTCTGAGATGGAACTGCTGCTGATAAAAGCCAAGAGCGAGAACGGAACAGCACTACGACCACAGGCCTAGAAGAATATATCGAATCTGAGTTATGCTGCGCCAGGGAAAAAAGTTGACATGAACTCGGAAATTTTTTGATTTTGTTTCATTCAGGGGAATCTATGCACAGGCGAGAGATGTGCCAGGGCATCCGAAACCCTTTGCGCTTCGTCTCATGTATCAAAGTCCATTTCAGTCTAGGCAAAATGGAGTGAAAACCCAGTAAACACCTAACAACCGCACACACCGTTCCAATTCCATAACGAGCCCTTTAAATGTGGGTATCGTAGGCGATGGGGACGACGGTCTCGGGCTTGTTGCCAGCCTGCTTGACGAAGTGGGCCTCACGGGGACCAACGGCCTGACGCTTCAGGTGAACGTGGACACCCTTCTCCTTGGCCTCGCGCTTCTTGATGGCGTTCTCCTTGACACGCTTGATGAAGTCCTCACGGGAGCGGGAGTGCTGGACGTGCTCAATGCGAACGCTGATACGCTTCTCGAGGTAGCGGTTGTCGACCTTCTTGTAGAGGATGACACCGACGGCGGACTTGGTGACGTTGTAGACAACACCGGTCTTACCGTGGTAGACCTTGTGGGGCATACTGTTCAACTGTTAGATTTTCGTCCTCTCTTTCGGGTGTCGCATTGCCCATGTTATATGATCGCAGTGGGCGGTCGGGCGAGAGCGCGTGGAGGAAGTTTCGGAATTGTACTGACCCCTTCTGGACGGCACCGTTGACCTTAAGGTCGACAATATCACCAACACTATAAAAATTATCCGTCAGATTTCAATTCATTGTCGTTCGTTCGAAATTCGAGGGTTTGAGCGTACCGGTAGGTCTTCATGTAGGTGGAGAGACGGATCATACCGTGCTCCTTGAAGCCACGGCTGAAGGCATACTGTTCGTCGTCTCGTTAGCACTTATCCTCCCTGAGGCCCAAAGGCATATCCAGTTGATCCAGTTCATCCTCCGAGTATGAAAAAAAGACGTGTGTCGTAAAGGGAATTAAAACGTACCCGAGTGCCGGCGCGCAGACCGTACGAGTGAGGCATGACGGCGGTGTTGTGGTTGGTGCTGGTGGTTAATTGTCGACGGGGCCTTCAACACGAAAAACGAGAGTGTCGGATAACAATTTGTGGGATTGACATCACATGATCTGTCTACTCTCGCTAAAGCCCTGGAGCCACGCTATTCCCTTTTTGGATTATTCGATCTAGTTTCTGAATTTGGGTTAGCGTGATAATTAATCTTTAGCCAATCAAAGCTTGAATTGCCCGAGTCCTTCAACTTTATGAGGTTTGAACATGCAACGTTCGTCCTTCTCTTCCTTTCCTGTATTCATGCCAACCCTTTGGAGACCCCCCTTTTTTTTATTATTATCTCTTACTGGATTTACATCATGTCAGGCCTTATTTCTTGTAGTCATCTGTATAACGATTGACATGTACCTAGTCATGAATCATCAAAAACGGCGAGCGCGCAGGTGGTATGCTGGCCGAGGGGCACTAATGGCGTTCTTTGACCACACCACCGGACACTCCCATTGCAAGGTCCCGTACCCAGAATTTCCATTCGATCTCCATGGTTCGTCTCCGGCTGATCCAACCCTCTTTCTGACTGACTCGGCATCTCGTTTCCCATACATGTGCTTAACCTTGTCACCCTCGGACAAACGTCTAGGGACATTCAGGCTCTGTTGATCTCGTAGTTATACTTCCGAGTTCCAGGAGTCCAATTCTCAAAGAGACCCTCAACTACGGCAAACTTAAACCTTAGATGCACCCTAGATGCCCAGTTATAGAAAGAACTCAGTTGGATACACTATAGTAAACTGATATATGTCAACCGCAATATCATCCTCAAGGCACCAAGATTGAAATGACAACTGTTCAGCAACCCACACCGCAACCTTGGACCAGTCCTAAAATCTAGACTATCACACAGCTCACATACGTTCGAGCATCAGTGACCGTTTCGACTGACTGCCGTTCTTCGCCAGACCAACTAATCCTACAGTGACCTCCAGATCGAGCAACTAGCCTGTTGATCATTGATTGAGATGGTCCAGATATGGAAGGTAAAGGCAGCTAAGACGACCCGAATATGGGTCCATATCGCCTTGCCTGGTTGTTATGGTGAAGGCAACCATAATGCAAAACCCCGGTTTTGATGATCTACATGCAACATCAAGAGAACGATACATAAAATGTCCTATATTTCACGCTGCGCTCGAACTGAATAGCTATCATAGTAGATCACATAAGTAATTAAGACAGGTATACAATAAAAAAGAATCCCTAAAAAATAAAAAAAAAGGGTGCACACGAGCATCCATGCCAGGTGATATTGAAGGGCCGACGATTTCGAAGGTTGCTAAGAGTGGAGCCATGGACCTGCCCAGCGCCCAGACAGGTGGAGAGGCTCGATGACATAACCAGCTGACATAATGCTATTTCCCAATTAGGACTAGGGTAGGGCTCGCATCACACACACTCAAATTCTCAATTCATCCTTGACCCTTCGACCTCCCGTCGACAACCTCCGCCCATCTAACCGCAGCTATGGCCCCGTGAGTATATCAAACAAAATCGAAGTCATCGCACCGTTCTAATCAATTCCGTGCAGTCGCGTTTCCTCCAAGACCTACAAGGTCCCCCGTCGCCGTAAGTGAAATTCGAAAAGTATCGATCTGGATGTTTAAAAAGCTAACTCCATCACAGCCTTCGAGTCGGCCCGTCTGTTAGTATTCTCCGGCCACTAATCAGAAGCGTGCTTCTGGTTATGTCGTATTCATATTCCTAACAATTTTTCAATAGTGATGCTGAACTCAAGACCGTCGGCGAGTTCGGTCTGCGCAACAAGCGCGAGGTGTGGCGTGTCCAGCTCACCCTCTCCAAGATCCGTCGTGCTGCTCGGTATGTGCAAGGAACAATCTGTGGTTTTGCGAGGCTTCGAGAGATCAAGTCTAGACAAGTCTCAAATTTGGTGGACTTGGCGCTAATTTTTCATCTTCAGTGAGCTCCTTACTCTCGACGAGAAGGACCCCAAGCGTCTCTTCGAAGGCAATGCCCTCATTCGCCGTCTTGTTCGCATCGGTGTGCTCGATGAGGGCCGCATGAAGCTCGATTACGTCCTTGCCCTCAAGGCTGACGATTTCCTCGAGCGCCGTCTCCAGACCTGCGTCTACAAGCTCGGTCTCGCCAAGTCCATCCACCACGCCCGTGTCCTGATCAAGCAGCGTCACATCCGCGTCGGCAAGCAGATCGTCAACGTTCCCTCGTTCATGGTCCGCCTCGACTCCCAGAAGCACATCGACTTCTCTCTCACCTCTCCCTTCGGTGGTGGCCGTCCCGGCCGTGTTCGCCGCAAGAAGGCCGCTGCCGCCGCCGGTGGTGACGACGCCGAGGAGGAGGAGGAGGAATAAATTATTCCTAATATTCCCCAAAAAATGGAGTACGGTCGGGTTTCGCTTGGGGCGCCTTCATAACATGGAGGTTCAAAATGACTGCATAGCGTCTCATGTTCTACGATCATGCAATACAATGAATCTAAAACAGCCGAAAGGCTTCAATTTGGAACCCGATTTTATGATTCAATTCACATGCTTTCGTAATCTAGAATTAGTCCCTAGGTAGGTATCCATAGGTAGGACCCATATATGTACAGTAGATCCCAAACGCCATTTCCCGATCCCCACCAGCCTAAGATAAGCTCAATCCTTCAATCCCTCGTGTCATCGTACACAAGCCTAGGCTTGGCCTACAGACTATCATGTCTGGGTCCCCACCAATTCTTTCAAGGTATCTTCTGCTCCCCTATACCAACGTCCCATCTCTTCTAATCCATCACTTTCACCCTGTTGCTTTTTGCGTTGGGCTTCACGGGCTTGCGCGATCGCATCTGACTTCCGTCGCTCAAGCACGCTACGCTCTCTCCCTACTGCCTCAGCCTCTCGGGTCTTCCGAGGCAATGCGCTGTGTACAGCAGCCAGCTGGCGGTTCAACGCTGCCAGTTCTGCCTCACGTTCCGCCAACAGAGCCAGGGTCGCGGGAAGAGGGAGATTCTGCGAGGAGGAAGTATTGTTAGGATCCGAGGGATCCATTGTGGCTATCTGCTTGGCGCGGAGCTCGGCGATGGTTGACTCGAGGTTCTCGATTGACGCAGGCAGCGTTGAGAGCTGTGTAGTTTGAAGTTCGACATTCTTGTAACCTGTCATGGCGCGGCAGATGCTTCAGTCAACATGTTCATCTTCCACAGTCATTGGTCACTTACGGCTTGCCAAGTCACGGCCCATTTGCTCCATTTCCTCAATCATAATCCGTGCGTCTTCTTTCCGTGCCTTGAGCTCGGCTTTCACGTCCGCTAGTTGCGTCTCCAGTTCCATGTTCTCATTGTGTCCGACAATCACAGGCGGGTCGCCAACAATGGCGCGCAAGAACTTTTCTTTTGTTACTTGCTCGAGGTAGGAGAATCGCAGCTTGGAGAATAGTTCCTGTGCAAAAACATCAGTATTTGGTGGTCTGGGAAGCGAGCATTCGTAGTATTCGAGCTCATCGCGCGGACCTTGTAATGTGAAAGATCAGCCTCCAATGAGGCAGGGGTAGGATCGTCGAAATTTGAAACGGAAACATCAGAGCTTCTTTTTGAGGGAGATGGATAAGATCCCCCAACTTCTGTGGAAATTGGGTCGCTGATGCGAATGATCGCGAGTCGGTCCTTCAATTTGCCATTCTCCTCCAACTGCTGAAGTGCTGCAAGAGCTTCAGATGATGAGTCTGTCATATTGATGAAGCATAAATATGAAAACCTATGAAAAGAAAGATCTAACAGGGTTATTGCTAGAGAGCTTGGAGGGGTCAAGTCCCGCGACCATAACATTTGCGGGACAGGAAACAGCCCTATATCAAAGGCGGTCAGTCCAACTTTTGGAAGGCGCTTTCGTCTTCGCCTCTCTCGGTCTTTCAACTGAAGAGGACTCCGCCTTTGTTCTATTTTAATATGGCCTAGCGTATATACTTGCTCTTGCTTTGCATCTGTCACTTCCCTCGGTGCACTCCTTTGACACCCTCAGAGTCCTGCGATCTGCGGCTCATTTGGATCATGGACGACGATTATGTTGCCAAGATTCTGGCTAAGGAGGCTAAGGAGAGCTCTATAAAATATGCATCTCAAGGAATGAGTGCTTTTGTGCCTTCAAGGTTTGTTTGCTCTCATGGTCTGCGGTTTGCATGAGTATAAGGCTAACAAACACCTGCAGGCCGACAAGCAATGCCCCAAAACCCAATACCCGCTTCCTACGGAATCTCATCAAAGTAACGGACAATCATAACACAGCTCTCAAGCTCAAAGAGGAAAGAGAGGGACGGGAGCGTATGCGCCAACTGAAATATAAGGCCTCGGGTGCTTCGGGTGCTTCGGGTACTTTAGGTCCAACTTCGCCGGACCGTTCTTCCAAACGGTCTGATGATCAGAGTGAAGTGCGAGGATCAAGAGACCACCGGAGAGGAGATCGGGAAGATCGCGATCGCTCGCATCGAAAAAGAACTCGAAGTCACTCCCCTCCGGCGGAACGAGACCGGTCGCGGAGGCATCGACGAAGAAACGAAGAGTATGACGGAACTAGAGAGAGGGACAAAGACCGCGATGGACATCGGCGTGGACACAGAGATCACGAGTCATCTAAGAGGGATCGACGGGACAGAGATAAGGAACACACCAGGCGGCGACGTGAGCGATCATCCTCGAGGTCTCCCATCCATTCTCAACACAGGGACCGAAGTACCGACCGTCATCGCCATCGAAGACAAAAACGTCAATCTGGACATTCTGCTCGCTCCGTTTCCCGTTCCCGCTCACGAGAGTCGTACAAATCTCGGCGGTTAAGGCGGGAAGACGCATCGCCACATGGCTCCCGCCGTTCACACCTTAAGACCAGCACGCAGCATAAACGAGTGTCGCCGTTGTCTACTATGGCTTCACGCCAAAGCGAGATGGGCGATGAATCCGATCCCCTAGAAGACCTTGTCGGACCACTTCCTCCTCGACAAGACGAGACACCTATCCGCTCCCGCGGGCGAGGTGCCTATAAACACAACATGAGCAATATCGATGCTCATTTTGCACCCGGCTACGATCCAGCCACCGACGTGCATCTAGATGAAGACAAATTACACTCCATGGGCCAGGAATCCTCTCGTCGTCCTGTCGCAGGACTCATGACCAAAGACGATGATTGGGACATGGCAATGGAGGCGCTGCGTGATCGTGAACGCTGGAGAAGCAAGGGCGAGGAGAGGTTACGTACAGCAGGAATCGATGAGGCAGTTATTGATAAATGGAAGAAAAACACTGCTTTTGCGGGCATGGACGGAGAAGGCAAACCGGAGGATGTACAGTGGTCGAAGAAAGGCGAAGGACGGGAATGGGATCGCGGCAAGTTTGTGGACGATGATGGTCATATTGATATTCGGGCTGCTTGGTAGTGTTTACTGGATGGTTTGATGATTGGCGTTCAAGGGCTCTGCTATGATACCAAGGTGTATGTTATAACTTTCATTATTATTTGATTCAAACTTTATGGATACTTGGTTTTGCCTTGTCTATGTTATACAAGATAAGTATAAAAATGCATGCTTCTCTCAAAAATCGAATGTTGTTATAGTCGTTGGCCTTTGGGTGGAAGAGAAATATATTTGTGGGAAGAATAGCGTAAAATCTCAAAAGCGTGTTGAATACATAGGCTAGTAATGTTTCTAAACAAGCACTCTGCCTGACAGAAATGTAATAATTAACAATTGCTTACCTTTTATACTGTAAAAAGTATAGTTGATGTACACTCGTATGATGTACTTAAGTAGTACATCGTAGTTGACCTCCGCTAGGGCCGTTCCGCGGCTTTGTCAGAATGCGGAATTTACCCCGCAGACTTGATGATGATACTCCAGGTTTAACTGACGACATTTTTTGATATAAAGATTGGCCAATACTTACTGGAGATTCTTGCGTTACCCGACTCGATTATTTGCATTGATTTGCAAGTTGCTATCATCCCAGGTTGTACACATGTACCTGTAGTCTTACCTATACCTTTTCATACCCACTGTTCTCTTTTTCAATAACTCCTATCTACTCGAAATGACAGACGCATATGCCTTCTCATACCCATCTCCATTGGAGGGGTACGAAAAGCTCGAGCCGTTAACTGAGTAAGTGTCACATGCAACCACATCGAACTCAAGACACTTATTCTCCACAGTGAGCGCGCCGAAGACGGCAAGTCATTGAAGAACCCTCAACATGGCGTGTTAAGCAAAGCCTACACGGAATTCCCCGACCCTCTTTCCAAAGGCCGAGAGGGAGGCTTCGACGTCCACATCTATCATTTCCAAGTAAGTGCCACCACCCATCCCGGACCATAAAGTCAAGCCACGGCGAAAACTGACGCATCGACCAGAACAACCCCGACCAAGCCGCATACGCCAGAGCGCTCTGGGAACGAATCAGACGAGAATGTAAGCTATGCAGCCCTTCTAACTCAGGGATTGCATCGTCTGGCCGTTTACTGCGGTCCGCTGCTCATTTCATTGATCTATTGCTTACACTTCTAAACAGTCCCCGAGCTGCGGATTTATACTTTCTTCGATCGGCCTGTTGGACCTCACCCGGTGGCCATGTTTGAAGTGAATTTGTTCACGCCCGCGCAGTTTGGAGCCTTCGTTCCTTGGCTGGTTATCAATCGGGGCCCGCTTAGTGCTCTCATTCATCCCAATACAGTCGAATCAGAGGATGAGCGCAACCATACCCAGCGCGCGACTTGGCTTGGTGATCGGATTCCGTTGGATTTGACGATTTTTAGACCGAGGAAGGAGTAGTAGTAGTGGTGAAAGAAGAAGAGGAAGAAGGAAGAGGAGGTTGACAAGGCGAAGGAGAGGCTGTAGGATCTATGGATTGGGTTAGCAAGGTACAGATGCTAATAAATGAAGGGTTATATTGAGGAAAGACCATGTGTCATCCTGTTTATAAACACCAGTTGAAACATAGTTAGTCTTAACTGGTGACAGTTGAGCTGCTAGTATCCATGGTTTAGTCCTGGCCCGAGATGCTTCATAGCCAAGCTTCATGGTATGACGGGAAAAAGCTAACTACGTTAACTGATATTATGAGGGATAAAGCAAATAGATAGATCAAAATAAAGGAAACTAGCTAACCCTAACGTTGTAGTCTAGTATATAGTCAATTAAATGAATTTCTATAGGCTTTCAGCGAGTGAAACTTCAAATTGAACCCCACCTACGTATACTTTGAACCGTACACCCTATGGTGAACTACGATATCTCTTCTAACGAGTTAGACAGGATCGACTGCAAGCCGCTAAAAAGGTAAAGAGCTCTCGCCATGCCACGCCGTATTACGTTGGGAAATGTCAACAGCTGGTACAGTTAGGCGATGCAATTGGTGAATCTCACGAGTCTATACAGATAAAACCGCGGAGCGCATCAGTGTTCCAAATACAATAAGAACTACAATATACAAATGACAATATCCACATGAATACTACATCACTATAAGAAACTCAACCTAATTCGACACCAGCCCTATCTTTGTGTGGTGATGGCTTCGCGGGCAGGTGACATCGTCAGCCCAACAGCAATTTAGAGCAATGATCTTCAGCCATGAGATCAGACATGCAGATCGCGCTAGAGTTATGACCAGCAACCAACAAATTATGAGCCTTGCTACGCCCACATGTTCATGGGGGTACCCCATATAGGGCTCACATTCCTCGGGGTTGCATACTGCATACTGCATACTTTATCCCGGAGGATAAAGGAAGTAAACAGGAAAGCTTCAACAATCCCACCCTATTGCAGGAACAATACCACATGAGTCCACCTTAGACTGCCCTTACCGTCTTGTCCGAGCTTGAAAAATCCGAGTTGGGATGCTGTCACCGGCCGCTCGGAACGCTGGCATGATCCCCGTCAAGGAGATCAGTCACCTCGAGGGATCCATGGTGTCGCTGAATAGCAAAAGGCCTTGTGAGTGATTGAGCACTTCTATTACTTCCATATTCGTTTGACTGCTTCTCGCCACACGGTTATTCTTCGAATCTCATGCTTATGACGAGGTCACGCCGATAGACATTTAGTTAAACATAGTTATGGCTTGGCAAGGTTTGGCTATTTCCCTCATAGGGTTTAAAAGGGAGCTTGTCGCTCCCCAGTACTCGGGAACCGCCACACAAGATGCGTCTTTTTATATCGCTGGCACTGGTTGGTCTATCTTCAACCCAACCAGTCGGGGCATCACTTACCAACAGGGCTGCATCTGACGTCCCGCCATATATCTTGGAATATGGTAAGCTATCTGATATAAGTAGTTCTAATATCTGTTTACTAATTCGCATTTACAGCACCGTTGGTCTGGCTTCATAGCGAAGAAACATACATGCCGAGCGATATCCAACAGCAGCTCGATCACACCAGACCCAATGTCAACTGGACAGCCCTCGAGGGAGTGGAGTCACCACTGACCCTCAATAACCTTGATATGCTCAATTCTATGGGTAATACAAGCGTCTACCTCACCTCTCTAGAAGGCATCGAAGCCGATCCAGAACCAGCCTGGTTCCAAGGTATCAGACCAGACTCACAGGGACGGACGGAAAATGGTACAGCGAGTATCATAGTTATCGCAGATCGAGGCAACGGAATCGTTGATGCGTTTTACTTTTACTTCTATGCGTGAGTGCGGCTGCATCCTGAGTTTGCATGATACTGACCTCGTCCCAGATTCAATAAAGGCGGTACGGTACTAGGTCTAGAATTCGGTGACCACATCGGAGACTGGTTAGTGTGAAGAACACTCTGTGTAGAGCCGCTTTGACTAAGCGGAAATAGGGAACATAACATGATCCGTTTCGTTGATGGCTCACCGGACGCAATATGGTATAGCCAGCATGCCAGTGGACAGGCCTTTACCTACGCTGCCGTTGAAAAGAAGGACAAGCGGCCGTATGTTTACTCTGCAAAAGGCACGCATGCGAATTATGCAATTGAAGGGTAAATCCATGTGATTTCTAAGATTTGTTGGACTGTCAATACTGATATAGACAGACAACACGACCACACCATCCCGGGCTTCAACCTCCCTACAGGATTTCTGTTGGATTATACAGATCGCGGGGTGCTATGGGATCCCGTGCTCAACGGCTACACTTACACCTACGATGAAACAGCTGCGTTCCAGGCTGTGAACTCCGAAGATCCGGTGGCTTGGTTGGATTTCAATGGGAGATGGGGCGATGACCAGCCGCCTAATGAGCCCTCGGTCTTTGGTGAGGCCAAGAACGTTGGTGGTCCTAATGGTCCTAAGTTCAAGGGGTTGGATAGAGAGTTGGTATGTCCTTCCAAGCCGTGCTTTGTGCTTCCGTTCAAGACTTTCTCTGTGGATACGGCTTCTTGATGGTTGAGATGATATAGTGGATTGTGAGTATATTGTGGTGATCATAATACAGGAGGATATAGTTTCGGTATATAGTGATAAGAGTAGAAAGACTGTCTTTTAGAGTGGAAACTTGTCCTTCAACCTGTAACCTGGTGATATAAGCACCTGGACAAGAATCAAATTGTGATGTATCAGTTTGGTCCAGGCTTGAGGTATCTACTCACGCCGAGGATCAAAAGAGAAAGAGAGTTCACTTGAAAGGAAGTTTAGTTCCTACTTCGCTTCTTCCCTTTACTCCTATTCTCGTTCCCTTTGACTGTTCTCTTTGAAAAAGAAAGTTCCTGCATGCGAGGGAAACCCCACTTTTGCTCCACTCGGTCATTTATCGAGGTACAACATAGGCAACGCGAGTCCTTTCCCTGTCGGGAGTACCGTATAGAGTACGAATACATACTTCATACTATACTACACGTGAAGAAACATAGTTTCGGATGTACTATATACTGTATACCAATAAAGACCTTGACTGGAATCCCCAGGAAAGTACCGAGTGGTTCGCGTAGCCAGTCCCAGTCCCGTGTGCCCCACCCCCATCACAATATGATCTCTCGTGTTTGGGCTAAGATCTTAAATTGCCGTGTTTCAGAAATTGATCTAGGGAGAAGTCCAAGTGGCTGTTCGATATGGTAATTAAACGGCATAGTTTGATTAGGTGCATTGCCTTATGCGGTATTGTGTTCTGGAGCCGATGACTTTGCCCTAGGAGAGGTTGGTGGATATGGTCGGTTAGGGGTGGGCATACGGTGGGCATCGGGTTGCAGCTTTAGCTGAGGAGAGGGGAATGCAAACAAGGCAAACAAGGCAAACATCTTGCATTGTACTTTTTCTACCTGGACAAGTATCAAGGATATCGGGATAAATACTCCGTACTCCCAATTTAAGTGAATATCAGTTTTGTATCCAAGTGGGGACTCTCTAAACGGCCCCTGGCGCACGTTCCAGATTCCCGAAGCCACGAGGGGAGAGGAATGTGGTTTTGGCCATGTGTACATGTGTATTTAAGGATATCATATATGTACTCCTTACTTTGTACGGAGTACTACTCCATACAGTCGAAAGACTACGGAAATCCAATCATCCCGTGTTAGCCTTAGCTGGCGAACCGGCGTTCAACCAAACAAAGGCCTAAGGAAGCTCAAGTGGAGAACAGCCTGGACCAAAAAGTTGGAGTTCTGACAATTTTACCCCTGAATGGCCGTGGGATGGGGTTCTCTTGATATCATTTCGATCTTCCCTGGTAAAAAAGAATAGTGAAATTGATTTCCTTTTCTTTCTATCCCTCTTTTTTTCATCTTTCTCCAAGCGCCGCTGTTGCTGGACGCTGTGAGCAGGCCCTATTTGCAGAAAAAAAAAACAAAAACAAAAACAACCCCAAAAAAAAGAGGAACTTCGAAGTTGGAACTTTGTTTCAAGTCCCAATTTCAATTCCATCACCCACTGGCTGGGATACTTGTATCTGGTTGATTTCCACTCTCGCTTATTCTCTTTTCTTTTGCTGTCGCAGACACTTTCATTTTTGAGAAACCCGATACATCCCGGGCAATTGGATTGGATTGAATCCCACTTTTGTCCAGTTTCGGAGCAGTTTTGAATCGCTCCATCTCCGGATCTGAGCTGCACGAAAAGCGCTGTTGAACTCCGATATATATCGTTTTATTGGTAAGTGGCAGTTCCCCAAGGTTACCCCTGACGTTTGAGGTTGAGGGGGTGGGGGTTGTGCAATATCGAGATTTCTTGAGATTTCTTGTCGATAGAGAATAACTCCTGTTGAGAAGAGGAAGAGAAGAGGAAAGAGGAAATACAAAGAATTGAAAAACAAAAAGGGAAAGAAAGAAGAAAAACAATCTAATCAGGAAAGAACAGACAAACTCCCAAAATGGCAACGCGCCTACCTGAAACAGACGTCAACCGTCGCACCTCCCTCGGTTTTCTTCGTCGTTCTAAATCCACCGAACCCCTAGGCGACCAAAAATCTCGCAAAAAGATGTCCAAATCCCAGGAAGAGGAGATTCGYCGTCAGCGCGAGTCTTATGCCCCCAGAGTC
>PKQL01000386.1:0-26737 GCA_002916455.1 Penicillium sp. CF05
TCTTATTGCCACACTCCTGTCTCTGCCCCTTTTCCCGTTTTATTTTCATTTTTACCTTTCCAGTTCCCTGGGCGGTGCCTGAGTGGCACCGGGTACCTGAATTTCATTTAATTAATTAATTTTATTTTTTTAGTTACTCCGTAATAACATTGGTTATAAACTCTCCTGCCCCCCTTCTTTTCTCTCTCTCTTCACCCACGCTGACATTCTCTAAATCCCCGGTTTTCAACCGATTACATTCTTTTAAAACCAGTCACTCTTTTAATCTTCCTGAACATTTTTGGAACCCATTCCAATCAACTCTATCAACTCCATCACAATGCGTTTCTCTATTGCCGCTCTCACTCTCGGTGCCGCTGGTGCCATGGCCGGTGTTGTTACCGAGACTCTCACCGAGTACACCACCTACTGCCCCGAGGCCACCTCCGTTGTGCACGGAAGCAAGACCTACAGCATCTCCACCGTATGTTTACCTTGCCAACAAGTCTGCGACACATACTAACACCATCCCAGCCCGGCTACATCACCATGAGCCACGGTCCCTACACCGTCACTCGTCCCCTTGTGACCTCCACCGTGACTGAGTGCAACTCCTGGTAAGCATTCTATATCCAACGCGACCAATTAACCCCACCTAACGCATTCCTTAGCTCTTCCACCACCGCTGTCTCCACTCCCGTGGCCAGCAACAGCGTTCCCCTCATCCCCGTCGTCCCCAGCGTCGCCACCTCCACCCCTCTGGTCCCTGGCACCGGCTCCACTGGCGTGCCCAGCGCTCCCTCCAGCGCTGCCACTCCCTCCATGCCCGCCTTCAACGCCGGTGCCGTCAACGCCGCTACCGGTGCTGGTGCCGGTCTGGCYGCCATCTTCGGCGCCGTTGCCCTCCTGCTCTAAATCAGTTGAGTGTGTCAATGGTATCATGAAGAGATAGCATCGTGACTGGTGTTATTGCTTTTATGATACCCACACGGTGCTATCGGGTGTTTATGGCTGTGGGTTTCTTCTTCTGGTATATGTCTTGTCTACGTCTTAGATAATACATAATGAGCCAGCCCTCTTGGGTTTACTTTTCATGTTTGCCTTTCTTGTGGAGCACATATTTTTGTTGGTTTTGCGCATTATTCTCCTGGACATAACGCTTTTTATTTATCTAACTTCGATCAAGAATGATCTCTTACTTTCTACTTATTTTGCTTGCGTTGGGCCCGAAATTCTGCTCGTAATCGTCTCAATGTAAAGCTATCTATAGATTGTGAACTTTGTGCATTCAACCTCACAACTGTCACTATCATCTTCGGACCTCGCCATCTTGGCGCACATCATCTGATACTACCCATGGATATCACGTTTGATATCGGAATATGTGTCAGACCTTATTTGTCATTCTCATTTGTCGTTCTCAGCCATGTGCATTTATAAATTGATACCAGTACTGTATCTGCACAACGATTCATCACCGCTCTCCATCGCTGTATCTTCCACCATCCGCTCTGCCAATAGAAACCTTCGATACCTAGGTTTCATTAACTATCTGACCAGAAGGATGTTGGCTATTCCAAAGGAGAATGTTCAGGCTTCAACCCGCCTCAAAGATCCCATCCATGCTAAACAGGTCTGGTGTCGCGGTTCACATCACTTACACTATCAGTTCAATAGCCTTGATACTATCCACATTGGATCCCCTGCCCCTACAATCAAATATGTGACTGTAGATGATAACAAAGATGCTGACATACCTATGCACTGTAGGATTTCTTTGATGTCAATTCTTCTGAGTCGACTGCGACCCCTGCGACCAAAAAGCGCAAAAGGGATGCATCTAGGGCCAAGCATCTGAGGAGGAGTTCCTCAATGGAGACCATATCTCCGGGGTCAATCCACTCCAAGACCTCCAAGACCCCCAAGTCTTCGCACAAGCACTCGCACATGAAGGAGTCCAAGAGAGACAAGAGTGCGATCAATTCTGCCATGTCGCATGAAATGCAGCAGTGTACATCTCCCGAGCCCACTCGGCTCGACCTCCCGCCCAAGCCGTCGTCGGAGCAGAAGACCGTGAATGACAATGTTTCTACCAACACGAACCCATTTGAACTTGCAGACCTTCCGCCTTCAGAGTACGTCTTCCCCCGCCACGTGGATTTGGGTCTACTCGACTACCCGTCCGACGAGAGGGAGACCTCATACTAGCCAGACGCCGAATGTCTGTCCGAACAGCGTAATGAAGTTCCCACTCCGTACACCCCGGTCTTGCGCGCGGTGTCGCAGTACGACCAGCGCATCTGGAGTGAGTGTGGGGCAAACTGTGAGACTTGGTTGGCGCGCCAGATGTACGACGAACTAGAGGATATCTCTACTCGCATTGAAGAAATTATGCGTGGGATCAAGGTGATGCTGGAGATGAGGGGGCCGAGCGATGATTTTGAGGGTCTTGGTGAACATCATTTTGAGGCTGATGAGCCTCATTGTGCATTCAAGGATGGTGGTCCTGAGAATCCGTTGGAATTGACTGATGAGGAAGATAATGCACTCTTTGTGAATGCTGACGAACCCTCTAGCTCTGATGAGTTTAGCGGCTTCTCTGGGGATGAATAAACGGGGATGTCTACTTTTGCTTAACTACGATAGCTTGCTGCACACATTGCAATACTTTTATCTTTGTCATTCCTTAGCTTTCTCTCCATTGACTGTACTAACTTCCTAATGGGGGAGTGTTGCAAGTTTGGCTGTTAGTTATTTACTCGCGTCTCATTCACCAATGTCATACCTCGTATCAATATAATTCATTTCCACTTTCACTCAAAGAAGAGGCATTGTCACACGATTTGTGTAATCAACATTCTCTTTCACGCTTTCGATGCGCTCATGGCAAGTGCCAAAAATGCTATCCCAAAGACGAGTCTGCTTTCCATAATTATGGCTTTTCCTCCATCCATAGCGGTGATGTAGATCATGATCTTCAATCACCAACTCAGCATCAAAAATTTCCAGCAGCCAATTCACAGTAGAGGGTGCACCACCGTGAAGTCGAAGCCCACTATGACCAATGAACTCCGAGAAGGCAATATACTGAAAACAAATCCACCATCCATAGAAGCCCATGGGCAGCCCGATAATCTTCAACGTGGTATACGCAAGAAGCGGAATACCCGTAATATCCATGAATTCCTGCTCGTGGTCGGCGTACGCAGAAAGCAAGGGATTGGGATGTTTCGTCAGGTGGTGTCTACGGTGAAACTTCCACAAAGGGCCCACCGAGTGCATCATACGGTGATACCAGTAGAACCAGAAGTCCACCGTGATACTGTACAGGCCGATCTCCAAGGGAAGCCACTTCCATTCCAGTGATGTCGGTGTCTCCCCCGGCTGGTAGGTAAGAAATATAGCCATCACCATACGCAGCGTTGAGGTGGATATCAGCTCCCGTATCACCTTGCCAACGCCCACATCTGGGATTTCATCCCGAGGGTGCTTGTCCCCGTCCAAGAAGCCATAGACTTGGCCTAGGCGGCGCATGATGTGCATTTCGTGAATGCCGTTCAGCTTGAATGCACTAGAATACAATGCAAAAGCGCCGATGAGATGCATGTTCTGCCCAGTGTAGATTGTGTAGGCGTGGTGTATTGCAAGTGGGATCGCGGCGTGTAGTAGAATCCACAAGTGGACCGTCCACTCTCTTATGGCGGGTATTTTATCTTTCTTGGAGAATATTGGAACCTCCGCATCAAAATCAATTAGATGTAAGCCAAGGAGTTCAATCATCCAGTGGTAGGTGTTCCATTGGGATCGGTCATGGCGCCAGGTAGACACCATGGAGTCTGCCGGATTGCGCGTGGTGGTCGTTTGGGTAAACATTATTGCTTTTTGAATATTTCACGTTTTTTTTTTAACTCGTATAAGAGATAATATTGACGGTTATAGCCAGGTCTATAATTTCTTATATACATGGGTCCGTTCAAGGTTGTCTGGTATAGCCGCACATGTGAAGTTATGATCGAGACACACAAACCCTCAAACAGGAGACGTTGCTAAAACTCTATAATTTTCTGAACAAATCAAGCAGGACAGATAGAAGCGTTGGGGAACCCCAAAAAAGAATGGAATGCGAGGAGCTGTGATCTTGTAGCGCGGGAATGGCATCAGGACCTGTGATTGAGGCGTCTACCTCGGCCCTCTTTCCCCCCCCCTCCCGATATCTACGGAGAAGGCGGGGAAGTCCCTTGATGATTCTGGGGAGAAGATCAAATTTTCATTTGGTAAATTGTTCATGTTCGTACTTGGCTTGTGCTAATCTCATTTAACCGACGCCCCATTGTGGGTTGTGGGACACTACACTATAACCACGAGTAGTGCCGTAAGGTTCTACGTAGTACACATTAATAACTGATAAACCGGCTGATGGTGTAGGGATAAAATGTATATAATCTGACATACGTGGTATATATAGCAGAGGCCCATTTATAACTACTTAGCTGATGATGCTTCAGCTAAAGATAGTAACCTCGGATGATGAATACATTGAGAAGAGCCGAGCGAGGAGGACCCTAGTGAAAATGAAAGATATACTCAGCTCAATAAAAGAGTCGAACGGGCCTGTGATATCGAATGGCACAAAGCTACCTAGGTAAGATCTGGGAACAATTTGGAGAAAAGACCCAAGACCGTCATCACGTGGCCCTTCGGAGTCTACAGTATGGCTCAATCTTATGTATAGGGGCCCCCTATTTCAGAACTGACTTAGATTATTCCATTATTCTAGTATCTTCAAAGAGAGCTAGATCGATGTTGTTATAGGTGGTTTCAGTAGTTGGTGGAATACTCGCGGGTACTTTGGTCTGCGCTTGGACTGGATGAAGCACTCTCCCTGGCTATTATTAGAAACATGAAAAGTAAACAAGATGGCTAGACAAGCTGGCATTTCAGTTACATGGGACAACGTTAGCACGATGAGACTTATGGAATAGTTTGGAGAATAGGTGGTTTGATACTTCGTTACTTTGAAGTGTGACTTGGAGCTTTCACTCTATTACTATTATCTGCATATTACAGCTTGAATAAAAGGCTCTGAATCCCCAAGACTTCACTCATTCACAAATGTGAGACTTCAACTTTAAGGCAGAAGAGCCATCCATCTTGGCTTCTAAAGAACCAAAACAAGAATGAGACACCGAATAGATAGCATTCCCAAGGTTGTATGTAAAGCTGGATCAGAGATAAAATTGTTATCACTTCCCCTAACTTGAAGTGTTTGCCAACTGATTCTGGTCTTCCCTGTCAGCTTCAGATGGCTGCTCTTCCAATATTCCCCTTCTTATTCTTTCTTCTTCTATGCTAGATCTTCTCTTCTCCATCTTTACTCGTTTCTTGACCCTCTTCCCCCATCAACTATGGAGTCAATCAAGGTCCCCAAGAGACCCACGCTGCGATGGAACAAATACAGACGACAGGTGCTTTGCTGTTTGTATCGCTTCTTTGTTTGCAACAAAAAGCAAACTGAAGAGATATTCTCCTACATGTTTCGGAGCCATCTAAATGATCGCGGTATTCACGGTTTTGTTCCATTTGCCACACTAAACACCCAGTGGGCTTGGATGAAGAGTAGACGGGATCCAGTTTGGTCCCATGTGCATACTGGCACCGCATTTGACACCAATGGCGAGTGGAAAGAGATCATTGAAAATATCAAATCTGCGGCCAAAACTTTGTTGTTCGAACTCCATGAGAAGACGGAGGACGACATCAACATATCGCACTCGAGTTCTGTGGGATCCGATGACGAACGGAGTATTGCACTCGTTAGTCAATATTGAATATATCTAATTTGCAACTGCAAGCTGACAATTCATTCTCTTAGAATGGACCCGCGCCAATGCTTCCGCATTCGTTCTCTACTTCAGAGACTCTCAGCCCGATGGTATTGGTATCCCCGAGGTGGGATCATGGCTTCGGTGGAAGTCCCAAAGCAAGCCAAAGCATCGAGCAAAACGTCGACCAAACCACCAACCGGACGATTGATCGGCGGAATGAGTCTCAGAATGACCCTCGCAATAAACTCCATAGGTCCAACGAGCCAGTCGTCACTGGTCATGGAAAGCTCTGTTTCTGGTGCAGACATGAAGGAGCTGCCTACGAGCCCAAGGGTATCCAGGAACTGCAAAACGGAGTCTACGATGACAGTGGATATGAGGGTCATAGTCATGACCACCAGCATAATGATCCACAAGACGATCCTGTTATGAGAGAGTACGGCCAAGGACTCAAGCAGTTTACGAGGGAGCTACATGGTGAAGTCCCTTATTCGGATGAAGGATCACCTGATTCTGGGAACGAGACATACCCGACGACACCCCATGACGGCCTCTCAAATATGCGCCCATTTTGCGACCCACACTTGCCCTCGCCTTCACACCTAGAACAAGAGCCTCTGGATTCTGAGGATAACTCAGATTGGTGCGCTGACAGAGAAAGCCCTGTTGATATGACTGGTTTTGGAACCCCTTCGATCTCGATGGAAGACCAGAACGGTGCCCTTGTCGATGATCGAATTCCCGCACGAGAGGCTCTGTCCAGATTCAATTTTCCCCATACCCGCGTGGGTCGCGGTGAGGCACCTGACGACAGCTTTGGTCAGAGGGCGTCGCGGTATGGATGGCCCTCAAGTGATGAAATAATGGTGGAAACTCTACGCCAGTTGTCCGTGGAAGCACCTCGGCAGGTTGAAAACCAGTCAAACAAAAGCTCTCACCAGGAGATGGATGTCTTGATGTATGACGGCAATACCTGGAATCAGGTGTAGAAAGACTGTGGATACGACATAATAATGTCTGGAGTCGAGTGTCTCATATTTGACATCAATACACAGGTTGACACTTATGAAAGAGCTCGAACTGGAAAGGCATAACCAGAAATTTGAGACTTCTTACTCAAATAGGGCCTCACATAAAGATAAAAATGAATTGAACTTGAAAGCTGTCAAACAAAGAAAAAAAAAATAGTAGAAGATAAATAGCAGTAAACCACCGAGTAACTCCATACAATGAACGAGAGAAACATCTATATAAAAATCTCATAGAGTAATGAACATCAACCATCTTGTCCAACTGGTTATATTATCGATTTCCCCGACGGGATATCCGGGTTAAATTGAGGGTGGTTTTCGATGCTCTCATATTTATGCGCAGTGGGCAATGCCCTACCCATCTGTGCTTGAGTCGCGGTAGGTATCCTCGGGCCACGCATAAGGGGATTGGAAGGATTGTAGTCATATATCCACAAACGGTTCGAGTTATCGGGGGCTGTTGCTGTATAGAACTTCCAACGCATCCAAGGACCATTCAGGCGTCTTGTTTCACGTCCAGGAAGGACCACAACCGGTATCGAGTCCCAACCAGCTGCCATATATTGTTTCTCTTGCTCATTCCACATGTTGATTTCCAATTCTCTTACCAACATGGCTTTCTTGCTACCATCGCCCAAGGTTACGACTAACACTCCCAAGAGTCGAGGTATGGGGTACATAAGGCCCTGGGATTGTAGATTGATTCTTAGTCGGTTCACGTCGTTTTCATAAAGAACCATATAATCGGCCCCGGTATCATCCTTGAACGAGAATTCAAAGGGCTCAGGTGATGGTTTACCGCCTGTCATAGGGATTCGAAGAGCAATTGATATCTAAAGGAATGTTAGAACAATGGCAGTCTTTACCGGACGCCATTTCTGCTTCGGAGGCCTTGGTGGCATAGCTTTAAGCCTCTTCTTAGAGTAATCGGTCTTCAAATAGTCCAAGAAACTTTTCACATCTAGAGGTTTTGGTTTAGGGGCCTCTTTCTTTTGTTTCTTTTTTGAGCCTGACACGGCCTGCGAATCATCTGGAGCTGCCCTTTTGTCCTTTGGTCATATAGGGAGATCGACTTCAAGCTGACCTCTAGCCGCTTCATTGCGCTGTTCTTGTTGTTTTTCACTAAAGAAACCCTGGGGCTTTCGGGCCCTCCGGGGGTTCTTACCATCGCCCGGGTTGTTGGACATTTTGAGATAGTAAAGCAGTGTTGTGAGATTGATGATACTTTCTAGATATATGGAGGATGAAATATAAATCAGACAGATCTGCCAAGCGGTTGTCGAGGTAATTTGTATAGAATATTTGGCTTTCTTTGATGAGAGTCGTTCGAGATGCTTCGGTTTCTCTTTGTGCTCCTTTTTTTTTTGATATGAAAGGATATTGACATGAAACACGATTCTTTGAAGCTATAAAAAGAATTTCTATGCGTCAATTCCAATTATTCGAGCAAAATAATAGTGCAAAGTAAGAATATCACTCATTTCCATCTCAGGCATCTCTCACTTTTATTTTATACCACATAGCCCTGGAGTAGTCGTTTTCGTTACCCTTTCCGCTATCTGTCAGGCCTGCCTTGACAACTATTTATAGTCTTTCGAATTTAATCTTCCTTTCTCCTCTCCTCCATCCTCGACCCCTGCCCCCCTTAACTCATGCTATGAAAATCCACCAAATGGCGGAATGATAAAGGTCTTGACCCAGTATTCTAGGGAGAGACAATCCGAAGGCTCAGGCCAATGGGCAGTGGGTCACTTGCAGTCTTCACGGACCACGTCAGCGGTGGGACCTCAAACCATCAACAACATGGTGTTGGGCTGGATGAACGACACCGTCAAGCACCAACAGGAATGGACTGATTTGATCGGTTTCATGGTTCAAACAACGCCGCGTTGGGAATATTGTGCGATCAGGCAGTTACACTACTGAGTATGTAGCCTGGAAGGACATTGACGTTCGACTGGAGAGCTTTGTCAGTTGCTACGCAAAGATGAACGTTGCTAAGAACAGTTCGTTCTTGTTGGAGTGGTTATACGTTGAGAGCCAATCTTTTGAAAACACGATCGGTCTATATTCCGTCGAAGGCAGTTCTCGTGACGACCCGACCCCGTACGTTTACTGTCGCCGAAAGACACCAGGCTACCCATTTCTGACCATTAGTGATTCGTCATACCATAACCACGAATCCCTCTGCAACGAATCCCTTGCTGAGAGTACAAGAAAGCGGCAGGATACCTCCCGTTTGGCATGCACTTATGAAGACTGTGACAAGAAATCTTCCCCTGAACACCGACAGAGGATATTAACATATATCTTTTGCTCTATCGTTGAATATCGTTGAATATCGTTGAATCCATCGTGATACATCGTTGAGTTCTCACTCTTAATCCATGTCGACATCACAGTCTTCGTCGTTATCGTATTCACCCCAAAATTCTTTAAGGTCTTCAACACGCCAAGCAGTAGCCCAACCAGTCTCGCGTTCAATTTTGACCAAAGTTTCAACAATGGCGGTGTGTTCAGAATAATGGGACATAGCCTTGCCAGCTATCCACAAAGGTTGAAGTGCATTAGTCCAGCAGCCACTAGTCACAGACACGCAAAAAGTTAGCAACCCCGTGCTGTATTCCTGTCTTTGTCCAGTCAAATAATGGTTGAGAAACTCACTGATGACCGTTGGATGCGGATATTGCACATATTTGTCGAGCATGCCAAAGAACCGATCTCTATTTGTCCATAAGCCTTGGCCAGCAAAAGAAAAGTGTACAAGACAACATACCGGTCTCTTGCTCAATGTCAATGTCTTTGGCTTTCGCTGAAGCAACAGTAAGGCTGCTACATGATACATCTGGTTCCCGGATACTGTCCAATATTAGTACCATGGAGTCAACAGGCAAAAGCGAGGAACATTACTAGCAGCCCCATTCCCATACAACGCGATCGGAAAAGCTCGATCCAGTCCTTCGCGCTCGGAAGCAGCAACACTGAATATAGATTTCATCTGGGCGGGTCGATTATCGTACCACTCTTCTACACGCTCAAACGAATCTGCCCAGCGATCAACATATGAGTCGCCATCGTCGTTGGGAACAGATTGACATGATGTGCAAGGGTGCGACATTCTTGAAGCACAGCCGAAAAGAACGTTCAATGTTCGCGCGACGAGATATACTGTATAGTTGGCATATGTATCGAGATTGGTTTTGGATGAAGATATAAATGTCTGTGCAGCTTCGCTGTAGCTCATATCAACCGGCCGCCAATTGTGGATAGGTATGATGGTCTCCTCCTCGGATATGAGACCACCGCAAACATCTGATTGAAGTCAGGAAACTGAACAGAAGATAGTGTGATGATATGGGAAAGAGGATTTCATACCCATCCGAGCAAAGCACCAAAAAAGAGCTTGCTCTTCCTTCCCAGAAAATCCGTTGATACCAGCTGCTTGGATAAGATACGCACAGCCGTCTAAATGGCGACGCCATTCCTTGGGATTACCTATCATTCGTCAGACCTGAAGCGCACGATAATGGGAACCCTGGGTACCTACAGCTCAACATTTCCAAGACACACAAGATGACGCAAGAAGCTATGACAGGAGTGGTTTTACTTCCCAGCTCAGGTAGAAGGAGGTGAATGGCCTCCTGGTACAGATATAGGCTCTCTGACTGCGATTTCCGGTTTTGCTGTCTTTCGAGCTGTCGCGCGGATAGTGCCAATATAGAGTAACGAAGGTGAGTCGAAGACTTGGCCATCTGAGGGAAGGTGGAAGCAAAATGGCGATGATTATCAAACATGTCGAGCTTTCCAGAGTTAGAATTCTCAAAATAATGGAGCCTGCGCAATCAACTTACCCAGGAGCATATTTCATTAAGATAATTTCCCCACAAGACATGTTCTCTTTCGGGCGATAATTCAAACCGCCTGCTATATTCCAAGCCTCGAGACTGCCGCTTATTTCTCGAAAACGACCCAGCGTCACTAACTGCTACTGGGGTATGCACTGGAGGAATGGAGTCCTGCGAGCTGCGACGATTTGGGATATCCGGCAGGGCAGTCCATAGCTGGCGGTTTCTTAGAGTCGTATGAAGCGCTTCATAAGCGGAACCTGGTAAAAACACATCGTTGACGAGATCTGCCGGGTCGGAAAAGATATTGTGCTCAAACAATGGCGATGGAATAGTTTGGTAAGAGCCAGTCAAGGATGAATGAAACTGAGCGCTTTGAGTTAAGCCCCCTAGCCCACTCAGACCGTCGATCATATACTCAGGGCTGGAATTATGGACTTGTGGCGAGTCATCCCTGGGTTGGGGAAGTGTATTGAAGTCACATTGTAGGGTTGGTGGATAATGAGACTGAGGAGACGCCGCTTGAAGCCCCAAATCATGCCCATTGATCACATCTTCTGGATGGCCTGGGGATTTGTTTGGAATGGACTTCTGAGACAGGTCTGATGGTGTATCGCTGGAGTAGGGTGGTGATAGACCTTGGTTGAGCGCGGGATTATGACTACGGATCTCATTGGTAAGCGAGGGAGTGGGATCCGGGGTATTTTCCGTGGCAGTCACAGGCACGGGCGTGGCACTGGGATCTGGAGCAGGCGGCGGGGACGGCTCATGTACTGGTTGCTCGGAAGCTTCGTGGCCCCGTTGCTTGGGTGCGCCTTTTGCCCGTAAGGCTCTTGGGGCGGAATTCAAGATCTTGAATCTACACTGACGTTTGTTTTTGCTCGCTGCCACACCTTGGCTCATCGAGGGGTGATCTGATTCTAGCACCTTGATATTGGAATCGCGAAAGGCTCCGAGCATACGCCATTGGCACTCGTCGCCTCGGCGCTTGCAACCCGTACAGGTGGGCTTAGCCTCATCGCATTTTCGCCGCCGGCGACTGCAGTTGACACAACCAGTGCGTGTACGTTTCCTGCGCTCCATCCTCATGTTTAGAGGATGTAAATCTTGCGGTTCTAGCGGAGCGGAAGTCTGTGGGCTCATTCTGTCATTATCGCTGCTAGCCCGGTGACTATTCAGGGGCATGTTCGACATTTTTCGAGAAGCTACCATCCTAGGTAAGCTGAGGATAGCAGTGAATGCTTGCGCGGAGGATGCACAATCCTGACTTCTTCAAGAAGTGAAAGATCCTTACCGGATCGGGAAATTTTAGGCGCCTTGCGAAAGTCCGGGCTTGGCGGGGCCCCGGGTTTTCCCCGGCCCGGGTTTCTCCCCGAGTGGCGACATTGTTTATCCTGATGAAAAGGGGGTTATCCCAATTGGTCTTCGAAGTATCTACAGTCACACCTCATTGAAATCGAAGGATCGTTCGGAGAGCAAATTCTTCTAGAATAAAAAGGGTTTTACAAGATAGTGAGGGCGAGGGTATTTCAAACCGGCAGAATTTCATTTAGAAAGGCGGAGCCCTGGAGGTTAAATCCAATTACATAATAACAGAAGTCTGCGGTAAGCCGGCCGTCCGACTGTAATATCGATTAGGCCTAATTAGGTAGGCTTGGCGCTCTCAACTATGGAGGATTTATCCATGAGCTCAGATCTTTTAAGTTATAGAGGTTTACACAATAGGGTCAATTTTAATGAGCTGTGACTGTGCAAATAGCGAAAGAAATGGTATTGACTGGAAAATATGTAGGGAGTCAAACGGATATCCATGTTCTGCATTAACGTACTAGACATATATTACATCTGGAATGAAATGCGTTGACCCTCTGAACAACCATCAATAAAAGGATTTACTCAACATGTTGAGCATTTACACTCTCCAGATCTTTGGCAGTGGCATTTCCAACCCGTGTGTCCACATCACCCGCAATTCCCATAGACGAGTCCCAATGAAGCTGAACCTTTTCGTTGGTGAATAACTTATCGATTTGCTCCAGAGTGAGGTTTTGCGTTTCCGGATAGAAAAAGTAGATAAATGGAAGAAAGAAGAAGTTAAATACTGTGTTTATCAGTTAGTTCAAGCGCTGGGACTGAAACAAGAAGGCACGTACTGGCAAAATAGACATAAGTCCTATATCCGATGTTGGCAATGCTGACTGGTGTGATTTCCACGACAAGGAATGTACAAAGCCCTAACACTCATTAGCCTTTTGCCATTAATCAAAGAGCCGAAGTACATACAGTTTGTTGCAGTCGCCATAGCGGCCGATCTGGTTCGAATTGCAAGTGGTGAATATTCCGCGGGCACTTCGTGTTTATGTTTGGTTAGCTCTGGGCTCATTTAAAGCACAATGGTATATGGAGGAATACTCACAAAGCCAAGGAATGGCAAGAAGACCCGTTGCGAAGAAGAAATTGAACAGGAATAGCATGACAGTCGCAACCAAGCCAGCTGCGTGTCCACCATCCCAGATAGTGCCTGCCAAAACAGCCATACAGCAGCCCTGGCCAATGACTGCAAACATCATGAGCTTACGGCGGCCAAGGCTGGAAAAAATTAGCATAATGTCAGGACTCCGTCATGGGTCGACATACCGCTCGATAGTCCAAATAGGAACCAGGGAGGAAAAGAAGTATGCGATTCCATTGAAACCCGCCAATAGCAATGCTGTGTGGTGGGACATTCCAACGGATTGCTCAAAGATGACAGTGGCGTACTAAGGTTCATTAGCAAGGTTAAACATCTAGATTTCAAGTTGTATGGCTCACGTAAGTAATCAAGTTAATGCCAGATAGCTGCTGCATGGCTTGACCTCCCATACCGAGAAGAGTTCTGTATAAGAAACGTTGCTTGTTGTTCTGGAAGAGAATTTTGAACGACCCTCCAGATGATGCTTCCTGTTCTTCTTCAACTGCACGAGAGATCTCTGTAACATCCACGTTCACAACAGGGTCGTCTTCGTCGATTTCACGAGCATTATGCTGAAGTGCCCAGATAATGTGACGAGCTTCATTTTCGCGGCCATGTTGGATAAGCTATCCCGTTAGTTTGAGCTCCACGAATTTGAAACACATTTTTGACATACCCATCGAGGAGATTCAGGAAGGCACATTACTCCGAGGAAGGTGACGATAGCAAAGAGAATTTGTAGCGCAAGCGGAAAACGGAACTGTGCTTCATTCTTGACAAAGCTCATCCCGTAATCTGCAAAAAACAGTAAAAAATTAGCATCAAGGCTTGGCCAATGGCGTGGACAGGAATAAATACTCACCAACCCAGTATGAAAGCATGACGCCAAAGATATTGATGGCTAGCTCAATGGCCAACTGTTCGGAAGGTTAGACCCAGGGCTTATAAGAGGCTTTATGAATAACTCACTCCTTTGCCTCGACTTGCTGCCTTGCTCATCTCCGAATGCCAGACCGCTGTGGCAATGTTAGCAAATGAAAGTAAAAAGATGATGGAAATCTAATTGAAGGGTGCCTCACGAATTGTACTTGTGTTGAGACCATTTCCAACACCTGCGACGATTCGGCCAACGATGAGATGGGGAATGCCATAGGCACTGGCTTGGAGAGCAGCACCGATGCTCAGAATGACACATCCAGCCATGATACAGTTGCGTCGACCGAGTCGTTCACCAACGAGCAAAGAAACAATTGCACCCAAGAAACAGCCCTAAGCCTGTTAGAAATGTGATAGCATGGGGCCTTGAAAACAAACGAGCACTTACAATCTCGTAAATGGCAACACTGTATGTATATAACGTAGAGTCAGTCTGTGTTCTCTCTCTCTCGGTATATAGGGTGTCAGATCACTCACACTGTTCCTTGTAAGGAAGAACTACCGTGTCCATTTTCAGTGGTATCAATCTCAGGGAATGTGGTAACAAAGGCATCTCCAGTCAACAGACTGGACATAACACCCTGGTCATAACCGAACCTGAACACCCCTGTCAGCTGAACAAACCATTTACCTGGTTCGACGACACTAGGTCCGTCTACTCACAGTAAGAAACCACTACCGGCAGTGGCCGTGATGGCGTAGCTTAACGACCGACCCACGAGGATAGTCATGGTGTAGTGAGGCTAATATTTTCAGGTATCGCGCAATAAAACACGCGTGGATGTAGACTCAAAGCTATCTAGAGCAGTGGGGCCTTCGAGGGTTTTATAACTTGAACAACCGGGGACAGTACGGAGTATCACATAGTCCATCAAAAGTGGTTCCATTCAAGGATTCCGTGACACTGTGGCTTAAGTTTCCACATGGCCGATGAACTTCCCCGGCCTGCCATGATTAAACTTCCGCCGAGTCATCTCCGCGTTTCGGGTATGCCTTGTGGGGACAATGACGATGGAAAATGCCGCATCTCTTGGATGTGTCCTACTTGACTACTTGAACTGGGATGCCTTTACCAAGCTAAGGGAAGCCGAGCTTATGCATGCAGTTATTCTATACCTACGTAGTCATTTTGCGTGAGAGTAAGAACACATTGGTGTATACAACAAAGTTGTTGAAAAGCAGCCGAACCGAGCCCCGCAAGTTCGAAACGGCATCCATGGGCCGGTTAAACTCTTAAATGGCGCCTGGGGCATGCACAGCTGCATATATTTCCTTATTAGGATTATTTAAGCACTGTCACGTGGAATGTCTCATTGGTAGACCCCCGGAAACACGATACCTCAGTTCTCCGATAACACTGCACATCTCACCCGCATTTCCAGGCACTCGGCTCCCCCAGCTTGTTCCCCAGCTTGCTGCCCTATTCCCCACTGGATTTCACACCTTTCCTTAAACAGCATATTTTAGCACCCGTTGAAAAGTCATCGGACTTCACGACCGGATCGGTATTTACGCATATCGGCATGATTTGTCCAAATCGGCAACTGCCTTAGAAAAATTGGAACCTCGAACAGATTGCATGACACTCCGTTCCACTGTGACCCATCGAGCTGAATATTTCCCTAGTTAGGCTGTATATAGCCGCTGTGAGCGATTGTCTGGCTGAGGATGACGCACTGGAGCATGTGTCTTATATGCAGCAGACACGCTCCGGTCTGTTGCCAGAAAGAATCAAATCTACCATTTCGCATCCAACCTTTCTTATCCACCATAACTCACTCTAACCTTGACTCACAATGGCCCCTTCTGTTTCCCTCGACCACACCACACCGACAATCGTGCCGGAGTCCAACGAGACCCCTGCTGCCTTCGTGCCTGCCAATGACCTCTTCTCTTTGTCCGGTCGCACAGTCATGATCACTGGAGGTGGTCGTGGTCTGGGTATGTGCTTGACCACTGCTGTCCTTGAAGCTGGTGGTGATGTTGCCTGTCTTGATTTGCTCCCCGAACCCAGCGAAGAGGAGTGGAGCGCCGTGCAGAAGATGGCCAAACAGCGTGGCCTTCAAGCAACATACACCCAGTGCGATATCACCAATGAGGAGAACACTAAGAAAGTATTGGAAGACATTGCGGCCGAGGCACTGCGTCGGAACAAGCCTTTGCGTGGCGCCATTACTTGTGCCGGCATTCAACAGATGGTTCCCGCTCTTGATTACCCTGTCGATGGATACCGGAAGATGCTGGATGTCAAGTGAGTTGGATAATGTTGTGTCATAGAAGGGCATCTTGCTGATGCCGTTTTCCTATTTAGTGTCCTTGGAACATTTATTCCCGCCAAGCACTGTGCGCGCATCTTCGTGGAGCAAAAGACACCAGGCAGCATTGTGATGATCGCGTCTATGTCTGGCCAGATTGCCAACCGGGTAAGTCTCGCAACAGATCCAATTACAAAATAACAAACTAACAAGTGGATCTACTGTAGGGGTTGACCTGCACCGCATACAACTCCTCCAAGGCCGCCGTGCACCAGATGTGTCGATCGGTTGCCCAAGAATGGGGCCAGCACAACATTCGTGTCAACACGCTTTCCGCAGGGGTAAGGGATCAATCCCATGCTTTGACTTGTCTGAGTGAACCCGGCTGACCATTGATATTCTAGTACATTCGCACTGCCATGACCGACGCTTTGCTTCAGGAGAAGCCGGATTTGGAGGAGACTTGGATGCGTGGTGCACTTCTCGGCCGTCTTGGCGCCCCCGAGGATTTCAAGGGGCCTACTCTATACATGCTCACTGATGCGAGCGCTTGGATGACCGGTGCTGATCTCCGAGTCGACGGTGGTCACTGTGCGTCGGCATAAGCTGGTGGTTCAGTAAACGGTGACGAGAGACGAAATAGACCTGACATGCTTTTGGCGTTTTAGAGTGGATTTGGATGGGCCATAGAAACGTCTTGAAATTAGACATAAAACTGAATATGATTCTTGCCCGGTTTATCATACACTTACCTTTCTTGGGCCTGAGAGTAAACTCATCAGTTGATTCTAGGTCATTCCGTCGCTCAGTCGTACTTCAACAAAGCTTCCCACGGTCAATCTAACTGTTCTCAATGTGATCTATTCCTTCGGAAGACATTGCCAAAACATGTATTGACATATTGATAGGATATGTGCATCCATTTATGATTACAATAGGGGAATCTCCTAAGGATACTTATAGATAACGACGTGAGATGACACGACAACACTCACCCTTCACACCCATAATCACCCACCACAACGGCCAGCATACAAAGTCCAATATACTCCAGCCATAAAGGCCAATCCAATCAATCCAACTTCTCCACCAAGAACCTACTCGCATCCCCCGCATCCGCAACATAAGTGAAATGCGGTGCCGCAACAATCAACGTTCCATGGCAGACCTGATCCCCAACCGCGCAATAAATCTTGATCTTATCCTTAGGGAAGTCTGGAATCTGCCCGTTGTCTTGCTGGTTCCGGGTATCTCCGAACAAGACGACTCCCTTGATTTTGTCCTTGATAGCGTCGGACAGTTTGGGGATGGCGCCGTGCATGACGGCCGTTCCTTGACTATTATAACCATCATCATCAGTCCTCTGATTACGTTTTCCAGCTTGAAAGGCAGGAAATAAAGGAATTATGTATACAGACCTATATCCTCCCGCCACAATCTGCGTATCGGGACACTTGCTCGCCGCCTCCTCAAACAATCCCTTCGCTTCTTCAATCGCCTCTTCAGATGTCCCCGCCGGTAGGGAATTCGCTGCCAGCGTCGCTTGGTACTTGGGCCCCACGCCTTGGCATGCGACGTTCTGGTTGCGGGCGCTCTTGAGGTTGTTGCAGACGGCAGGGCCGGTCGAGCCGCCGAGGAGGCCTTGCTCAGTAGAGGCGCGGGCGAAGATAAAGGTTACTGGCTGGCAGGGACCAGTGCGAAGCTCATTGCCTGAGGATGAAGCTTTGAAAAAATATATTTGGTTAGTTAGGGGTTGGGATGGAGTGAAGGTGGTGTTTAGGTACTCTGGCGCTGCTCGATTGGGCCTGCTGCGGCTAGGCCGGCGAGGAGGAGGGACAAGAGTTTGAAGTTCATTTTGTAAGGTATTGGACTATCAACTCGTGATCAGTTGTATCCCACGTAAAAAGAGAAGTTTATCTTCTCCGGAGGTATGGACTCGTTTATATACCCAATCCAAGGCCGGGGCTCTCAAATCCTCTTAGTCGCTCAGTTTACTTTAGAGCAGCCCCTTTTGTTTCAAGCGTCCTTAGCCCTAAGGCTGATTGTGAGTCCGAAGGTTACCGGCATCAAGGAGACCTGGAAAGGAAACAGGTCCGGGAAAGTGAGCAAATTCTAATTTGTTGAACAGGATAGCTACACACCATTTCCCAACAAGATAAGCACTCAAATGCCGTTGGGACTCGTGGCCTGGAGATGAACCCATACGTGTATCAACGATAATCAGGAACAGTCGATCTTTTACCTTTTAGTTCGAGACTTATAGATCGACGGGGACGTTGAAACGAAAAGGACCTGACCAAATTTTGAGGCGAAGGTTATTTCCGTTTCGGGCCAATCCTCCGATTTGGGGGGGGGGGGGCAACTTCTTAGTTTTCCCCATTTTCCCACTTTCAATGACCTGATGGTAAGGTTATTGGAATATATCTAAAGCCCTGAAAATGAGAAGATGCAAATCTGCAATTTTCCTATAAATCATCAACTCAATGTTAGATATTATCTATACAGACATTAATATTGCATCCGATGTGTTTGTAGAAGGCTTACAATTGTTAAGGTCTTAGGGTTTCGATGAGCCGAAGCGCCCCGCTTCAAGGCTCTGCGGTTGAACGGAAGTCCATCTCTCTAGTGGGGGAAGACTATTTTGTTTCATATCCAGCAAAGTACCACACCATGGACCGGAATCGAATTCCACGACGGCACAAGATAGATCCTTCTCGGTCTGGATCTCACCGGAAAAGCCCAGTTCCTGGTCTCCGGGACTCAGACGCGGGAAACTCTCATATTGCATCCTGTATCATCCAATATTTTAAGCAATTGTACCTGCAGAAGACCTATCCATCGCATGTTTCCATTGGATATTTATCTAAAGACGAGGACCAAGACTCGTTCTGTACACCAAGCCCTGCGTCACGTTGCATTTTAAATCGCACAGAATGATCCCCTTTTCGAGTGGTATATCAACTCTTGTGTCTTGACTCTCTGGAGGATATCCCGGACGCTCTCCAATCTTTGGCAAAAAGCTGTTTGTCGGCTTCATTGACGAAGACCGGGCGTAATCTACGCGGAGACAGAAAGAAGAAAGATACGGCCAATCCATTCAAGTCGTAGGGAAAATGGCCCTGACAGAGCTGAAAAAAGGGTTCGTTGGGGTTCACCTCCAGGGTAACTTCGTCGTCCATTTCTACAAGATTTGCGGGATGATTCTTGGGAGCTCATCTCTTGAATACAAGTAAGTCCCCTCTCTTTTCTCCATACCAAGTGCACCCCCACCAATCCACGCAGATGCTCGGTTGATGCACGTAGCCGCGAAGGGTGTGCGCTTGGCACGGTCTGCTCAATTGTGATGATACCTTTTATTGCAGCATCCGAAGCCATCGGAAATTGAAGGTCTTTCCGAAATTGAACCCGACCTATCAAGCGAAGTACTTTTGCAAAACCCCTCCAGGACCGTCGGGTTGTCGTGGGGTAATCTGGAGGAGCCCTAGCGTTCCCCTCCCCCCACATTCTCCGACTTCGTTAGTTCATAAGCCGGTTGATAATTGGAAGGAAACGATATCAAATTCGCATTTCTGAGCTGGAAATTCCAAAGCTCATCATGGTTGATACACCAGCTAAAGAAGACCATGTGGATGTCCTCATTGTCGGTGCCGGACCAGCGGGGCTCATGCTGGCCAACTGGCTAAGTCGCTGCGGAGTCAAGACCCGTATAGTGGACAAGCGTGGTTCCAAGGTATATCCTCGTACAAATATGACCCGCTACCCAGGTGCATACTGACCCCAGTACAGGTCTTCAATGGTCAGGCGGACGGTCTGCAATGTCGCACCCTGGAAATCTTTGACTCATTTGATTTTGCCCACCGGGCATGGCGCGAGGCAAACCATATGTTGGAGATTTGTCTTTGGAATCCGGACAAAGATGGCCGTCTTCAACGGAGTGACCGCATCCCAGACACTATTCCCGGACTCAGTCGTTTCCAGCAGATCGTGCTGCACCAAGGTCGCATCGAGCGATTCTTCCTCGATTCAATCAAGGAACATAGTGACATCCGTGTTGAGCGCGGAGTCTTGCCCACGTCTTTCGATTTCGACGAAGCCAAAGCAGGCAATTTCGCGGACTACCCTATCAGTGTTAAACTTCGTACCCTGGCCGAGGACGAAGCCACGCCTCAACAACGGCAGCAGCATCAGAAATCTTCTGATGGTCAGCAAACAGTAATCGAGGATGGGCTTTTCCGAAGTAACTTAGTTGCTGATGACACGGAGGATCTCATCCAAGCGGCAGAGGCCAAAGGAAATCAAACTGCCAACGAAGTCGAGCATATCAAAGCTAAATTCCTGGTCGGTTGCGACGGTGCTCATTCCTGGGTGCGCCGGCAGGTCGGCTTTAGCTTAGAAGGTAGCTCAACCGATTACATCTGGGGCGTGCTCGACATTGTTCCCATCACCGATTTCCCAGATATCCGCCATCGATGCGCTATCCACTCCGCGGATGCGGGTAGCTTGATGGTGATTCCCCGCGAGAATAAACTCGTTCGACTCTACATCCAGCTCCAGGCGACGGATTCTCAGAAGAATGGCTCCAAAGCCGACCGGTCCTGGATCTCTCCCGAGATCATCTTACAATCTGCCCAACGTATCGTGCACCCATATAAGCTCGATTACGCGTATTGCGACTGGTGGACGGCGTATCAGATTGGACAGCGGGTGAGTAACAAGTTTTCGCAAAGCGATCGCGTCTTCCTGGCAGGCGATGCTGTCCATACGCACTCTCCCAAGGCTGGACAGGGTATGAACGTCAGCATGCAGGATAGTAAGTTTTTGAACATTGGCGCGCTTGGACTTGATACTCATATTTCGAATAGCATATAACCTGGGGTGGAAGCTCGCCCATGTGGTAAACGGCCTCAGCGAACCGTCCATCCTGCAAACCTATGAGTCTGAGAGAAAGCAGATCGCCCAGGACCTGATCGCTTTCGATCACCGCTTTTCGAGGCTTTTCTCTGGACGCCCAGCCAAGGATATCATGGATGAAGAGGGAGTCAGCATGGAAGTATTCAAAAGCGCATTTGAAAAAGGGAACGAGTTTGCAAGCGGAATAGGTGAGTTTCTTATAATACTTGAAGAATTCCTAGTACTGATGCCCATCTTCGTAGCTGTCAACTATGCTGCCAGTATTCTGGTTGCGAAGGAATCGGATGCCGCAGAACAAGGCAATAACACGATCATAAGTAAGCCAGAGCTGGCTGCGAAGATTGATATCGGCAAACGCATACCTAGTTTCAAAGTTTTGAACCATTCCGATGCACGCCCATGGCATCTGCAGGAGCTATTGAAGAGCAATGGACGTTGGCGAGTGATAGTTTTCCCTGGACGACTCGCCGAGCCCCAAAATATGGAACGCTTCGAAAAGTTAGGCGCCTCTTTGGGAGGGCCAGATTCTTTCATTCGCCAGTTCACACCATCAGGCAAGTCTATTGACAGCGTGATCGAGGTTTTGACGATTCATTCCGGATCACGAAGAGACATCGAACTTCTCGATCTTCCGGAAGCATTCCACCCCCACCACGGTGACATGGGATGGGATTACTGGAAAGTCTTTGTCGATGAGGAGTCTTATCATGAGGGTAATGGTCAGGCTTACGCAAATTATGGCATTGATCTGAACCGCGGTGCTAGTGTCATTGTTCGCCCTGATCAGTATGTTAGCTGGGTCGGAGAGGTCGATGACTACGAGCAGATGTCGCGTTTCTTTAGTGGCTTCATGAAACAACAGGCTGGGAACAATCCCCTATAGAGGATGGAAGCAAGCACTAAATACCGGGTCACGGGATTCATCCTATATGAAGAAAGGGATACTCAGAGGCCCTAGCCTACGTACATATTTTAAGCTAAATACGTTTTATTCTATAGCTACTAGCCCGAAAAGCACAGCCATAGCATCTCCACAAAGAACCCCTGATGCCCTATCTTCAACCGAAAAATTCAATCAGTCTATAAACCATGCCTGTCGGTGTCGGTCTATGATTCTCCTCTTTCATCAAAGCACAAGTCTAAACAGACCATTCCAAGACGTATATAATCATGGCCATATCCAAGTATCCATCCCTCCGTCTAAAGCTTCGACTTCCCAACTCCATTCGCCTTCGCCTTTGCCTCAAAATACTCTCTAACCCTCTCCCTCGCAACAGAAACAACCTCCGCATCTTCAACAGTAGGCGGCACACTAACCTCCGCCGCATACTCCCCCTTCGCACCAATTTCAACAAGTTCCCTAAGAACACGCCTAAGCGTCTTCCCACTCCGCGTCTTGGGAATCATTCCCCGACCCTGTATAATCCCACCCAGCGAGGCAATCGCCCCGATCTGCTCGCGGACCAGCGCGTTAACCTCGGCAAATAACTGCGGGCTAGGTGTTGCCGGAAGAGGTCCAGTTTCTCCAGGGATCGCGCCAGCTTTCGGCTGGATAAATGCGAAGGGGAGGTGGCCTTTTAGCGGGTCGGGGATACCAACGACGCTTGCTTCGCTAATCGACGGGTGCGAGAGGATTGCTTGTTCAATGGATCCTATAGAAATGGGTCAGATCATGTATCCTCAGAGCGTGGGCCTGGGAAGTGCGGAAAGTCAAATTCCTTACCAGTACTGAACCGATGCGCGGCAACATTGATGATATCGTCACTCCGCGACATAATATGCACGTAGCCATCCTTATCAATCATTCCCGCATCACCGGTATCAACCCAGCGGCCATTAAACCGCTTAAGATACCCACGGTAAAACCGTTCTTCGTCCTCGAAGAGGGTTGTGAACGCTGAGGGGGCGAGCGGCGGAGCCATAACAATGTTGCCCATTGTTCCGCACGGGACTTCATCACCTCCGTCATCGACAATGCGGACATCAAACCCAGGCATTGGGAAGCCTGCTGAGCCGGGACGGGGCGTGAGGGGAGAATGAGCTGGTCCGGATGCCAGACTGGTAAGGGCAGCACTCCCGTCCAAGGCAACACCTGTAATCGGGGATCCGGATTCAGATGACCACCAGTTATCAATAACAAGCGCACCGTCCGCGGCATACTTACCAAGCAGATCTTGATATGAGCTAACAATACCCGGCTCGCTACGCTCACCGGCGAGGAAAAGCGCACGGAGCGATTTCAATCCTCCCCGCTTCCCGACCTCGCCGATAAGCTGGTTGTCCGGGTCATCTTTCCGGATGGCTCGCATAGCAGTCGGTGCCGTGAAGAGCGCACTCACATTGTGTTTCTCGATGATACGCCAGAACGTTCCTGCATCCGGCGTGCCGACGGGTTTGCCTTCAAACAGGACGGTTGTGGCGCCGACTAGCAGCGGTGCATAGAGGATGTACGAGTGTCCGACAACCCAGCCTATGTCTGATGCGCAGAACATTGTGTCACCGGGACCTTTAATCCCGAAGAGGGATCTTATGGAGAGTTCTAGGCCCACGGCATGCCCGCCCGCTTCACGGAGGACGCCTTTAGGGAGGCCAGTTGTTCCTGTGGAAACATGTGAGCATAAATAATAGGAGACGAGGAACCGGATCCCGTTCTTAGAATCTCTCACCACTTGTATAAATAATATAAAGCGCGTCCGTACTCTTAACAGGGACAGGTCCAGCCTTAACCCCACGGAACCGTGCACTCTTAACGAGTCTCTGCCAATTACGCTGGCCACCGCGCTTATCGGGCTGATTCCAGCGGAGTTGGTCACGTTGCCAGACAATGACCTTGCTCGGCTTGAAGGTGCTTGCCTTGACGGCACCCTCGACGAGTGGTCGGTAGGAAATGGGCCCCTTGGACCCCTCTATTCCACATGACGCTGTCATTATAGCTCTCGGACGCGCGGCCTCAATGCGTTGTGCTAGAGCTTGCGGGGCGAAGCCACCGAAGACGGCGGCGTGGATTGCGCCTAGGCGGGTTATTGCCAACGCAGCTATTAGGGCTGCGGGGATCATTGGCACTAGATGCGATACGTGGTCAATTTTGGCTGATTCCCCTGTACGATGACGAAGTTGTTCCAAGGTTGGTTTGCATACTGTAGATAATAACAACATCGCCTTTCTGTACCCCTTCCTCCCTAAGCACACCGGCAAGCACCTCAACCTCATCAAGTAGACGGGCATAAGTATACTTCTCTGTTATACCGGTAGCTGGTGATTCCCATACGATCGCAACATTGTCGCCATGGCCTGCGAGCACATGCCGGTCGACACAATTGTAGGTTGTGGAGATCTCGCCGTCGGCGAACCACGACCAGTGCTCATGCTCGGTTCCGCTCGCTAGGAACTTTGTCTTCCGTGTTAGGGCACGTGAAGGTTTGCGGTGCCAGTGGAGTCTGGCCGCGTGATGAGACCAGAATGTTTCTGGGTCGCCAAGGGAGTGTGAGTGGGTTGTTGGTTGGGGGTGCGGAGACATGTCGGGTAGAATTCGGATTCAGACTCRGACTCGTTGGGGGTGGGGGGGGAGGCTAATTTGAGAAGCTAAGAGAGAAACAGGTTACACAAGACAAAATAACAGTACTCTGGAGCTCTGATATGGGAGCGCTGATACCCGAGGTCTTTCGGATCGAATAGTGCGATTGGCCACGGGAAGAAGGAAGAACGAAAGTTAAGACAGATCGACAAGACAAGTTCATGTTTTGTCTGTGCGCCATTTGCGGGGGTGAAATGGGAAAGGGCTGGGARGCTGGGCAGGTGAAGCTGGTGAGATCCCCCGGATGCAGCCGAGGTGAGTCCGTGCTTTTCCCCCGCACTTTTTCTTTGGTACCCAGGTTGTACCCGACGTGTACCTCTTACGCAGTGTCAAGTACGCCCTCGAATGAGGTACTACACTTGTACTCTGGTAATTTTGCTTCGGATGGTCAATAGGGAAAAATAGAAACACCTTTATCAATTGTCTATATGGCATAAATGGCTGAAAAATGGAGCAAATAAAACAAGCTCAGTCGTAGGGTATCATATCGAAATGCCTGCTAATGCGCGACTGCGATCTTCTGGCTTCGTCGCCTTTTTTTTTTTTTTTTTTTTTGTTTYTTTCGGGGTGCTCCTAGGAGTGTCCGAAAGATTCCTCCGATCGCAGCTTATCAGGTAAGCAGAGACCGAAGAAGAGAGACGATCGTCAAGGGAAAAGAGTAAGGGGAGCTTGTGGAAATCTAGACAGCCAATCTGCATGTCTGGACGCATTTCCAAAGAGCAAAGCAAAAGCCAAAACAAAAAATTTACGCTCAAGGCTTGCAGACACTGGCTTCAATCCCCATACCAGTTCTCAAGACCTTCAAAAATGCGAGCGTAAAAGATGTAGCATGGCAAGGACCACCGACGCCGAACGAGGTAACCAAAAGACAGAACCCTCCAGATGCACCCGGGACCAAAAGGAAGAGAGGAAAAGAGAAAAAGGAAACAGCCATTATTTCAGTGGGAGTCCAACGCCTCCCGGACGGACCCGGCCGATCACAAGAGAGTACACTGAAGCCGACTGCGATGCCGCGACCGGTCGGGCCGGAAGGACTTGGGATATTCGGGGCCTGCGTCGCGATCGCGGTGGCCTGATCCAAAGCCTGTCGGGCGACGGTCTGCGCCACGCCCACCTGCCGCCTGTTGTCGCTGCTGGCGCAGCATGCGGACAACGTCGTAGAAGGCCTTCTCGACATTGATACAGTTCTTCGCGGATGCCTCGACAAATTCACATCCCAGCTCCTTGGCCAATGCTTGGCCTTCCTGTGCTGAGACTGCGCGTTCGACAGCCTTGTCACTCTTATTGCCGACTAGCATGACAGGTACGGGCATTGCGGGACCCGATGAGGCGTTCATGGGTGAGTTCAAGTAGCTAGGGCCGGAGGGGGAGCCGGAGCTTGAGGATTCCTTGACCATCTTGATTTGATTGTAGAATTTTGTGATGCGGGAGAATGAGGCGCGAGATGTGATGCTGTACACCAATACGAAGCCCTCGCCATCCCGGATCCACTGGTCTCGTAGCGCGGTGTATTCTTCCTGACCCGCTGTGTCCAGCACCTCGAGCATACACGACTGTTGATCGATCACGACTTGTTTGCGATATGAATCCTCGATGGTTGGATCGTATGTTTCGACAAAGTGATTAAGACACAACTAGTACAGTTTTAGTCGGGTTTCTTCTCCTGTCAAGGGCTAGGTCGACCAACCTGAATGGTAAGGGCGGTCTTTCCAACACCTCCGTCTCCCAACACCACCAGTTTGTACAAAGTCATTTTTCCAGCCATGGCAACTGGAATTGAGAACAGATCGAGAAGAAACAAAGACAATCAAGCTAGAGAAGTCAGTACCTTCATAGCGATGCAGTTTGCAAGCGACATACCTATAATTATTTTCAGGGGAAAGAGAGAGGGGAGCTTCGAAGTCGCAAGGAGGGGGAAAGGTGTGAAGT
>PKQL01000387.1:0-26727 GCA_002916455.1 Penicillium sp. CF05
CCCCAGATGGTTTAAATTGAGATCGTTCCAGTTCCCCTTGTTTCCTTCTTTATCTTCTCGAGGACCACCGAGTCGTGCTGAGAGAGCTACCATGCTATCCTCCCTCTCCCCTTCATCATTAAGCACTCTCCCCTGGCGTCGAGGCTCTTCCAGCCTTCCGTCATCATCGAGCACGCCATGTCCACCTCGATGCCTTCCTAGCGTAAGAGACGCACTTCTTGCTCAAATCTTCCTACTTTCCATTGATCGTTGTCAATCCATTAGTTCAACCTCACACCAACCCGTTACCATGACTTGAGGGCATCTGGATCGCTCGTGCCAACAAGACGTTTGTAATAGTTCGAGTTGCAGACACCCACGGTTCTTTTTACTAAGGCAACCAATGATACATAAGTCGACAAAGAAATGCCCCCAGATGGGTAGTCGCATCGAAACAGGGATGTCAGGGCCGCGCAGGCAGATTCATTCAATTGAGACCAGTCGGTCACTATTTAAACGGTTCCCTTGCAGTAGGGCAACCAACGATACAGAAGTCGACAAGGAAATGCCCCCAGACGGGGTAAGTCGCAACGAAACAGGGATGTCAGGGCCATGCAGGCGGATTCATCCCAGAGACCCAGTCGGTCACCATTTCAGCGGTCGCAACGACCAACCAACCAGGCGAGGACTTCTCACCCTCACGAAGCCAGACGCCGACATCTATGGATTTTTATGATGTCGGTTTCAATCATGTGATAAATGATACGACAAGAGGCCAAGGCGACTATGCGCCTCACGAAGAATCCTTCAGGAGGATCTCATGGCGTGGGTCAGGTGTTCGGGGTTGGACGATTGGTGCGATGTCAATTGGTGGAGATTGTTGGGTTTGAGCAGGGTTCAAATACAATTAGCTAGACTACTCCAGATTTGCACGTCAATATAGAGTTGCTTGGCTAAATATTGGGTCCCCGTATATTGTAGACTTTTTATATCCGGCTTGATAATATATAGATCTACTCCTGCGCTCAAATTATGCGGTCCACGGGGTTAGTTAGGATACATCGATGCGACCACCTACAACTTAAGAGACTTAAAATGCTGTCAAATGATAATCCAAAGTTCCTGCAACTGCAAGGGCCAAAATCGATCTATAGATACCCTCATGTTTCCACGTAGATCTCAAACTTTCCTAGCTCTTTTATAATCGCCGCTTGATCGATTTCCAATAGCCTCACCATATTATTACCGAAGAATAGTATGATCGCAGCGTGTTGCCTGTCAACCTCAATATTAGCCTTCATGTAGCCATCATCTGTCGCTGGGTACTCGCTGCTAGACAGTCTCGCCGAGACCCGAACTGCATATAGCCGAATGGGCTAAACCTTTGACAAGCATCATCAAAATGCTCCACAACCCAGGAACCTATAATCTAACGAGGGGGACCTATGAGGACATGGAATGGTCTGTGATCTACCCACCCAGGATGCGACATCAACGCATAGCGTGGATCACTACATGCGAGACGGTGGAGTTTGGGAGGGTCCGGGCAAGATGGTTAAGATTATCGGCACGAGACAGTGGGAGGGGTAATGGTGTAGGATTTCATAGGTACGTTAATATCAACGCTATCAACTAGGGAATGTTCGTCGATATTCTGGGCAGAGGGAACAACTGTTCGAATTCTCTCAATAATGCAAAAAAGGGCTTGGCTGCATTGGACAGGAGGACCAGGTTCTGATCATAGCTGGTAATACAACCTTGGAAGCATCGAATACAATTCCCGATTCCATATCCGATTTCCCCTCCCTAGCCAAAGACAGTCGCGCCGAAAGCACTTAGAGTGTATACCTAAACAACGGCGACCGATCCCCCAGAAGCTGCAGGTCCTCATCCGTATACTTCTCGTGAATCTCGTCCCTACTCATCTTCGCATTCCGCTTATTTACATACCAGAACCTCACTTCCAAAGCGGCACTCGCCACGACGCCCGCCACCGCAAAGGCGAACGAACTCCCAAATCCAGTAGGATACTTAGGCGCCTCACGCTCAAGATATATGAATGATCCCACAAGCCCACCGCAATTGCCCATGCTAATCATAAACGCAATACCCATAGCCTGCTTCCGCGCGCCGGCGAGATTGTTGGATGTCCACGCGTTGGTCCCCGGGATAATCGGGTACAGACCGATACAGGCAAGGACGACCGCAAAATAGCACGCAGGGATATTATCCTTGATATCATCGGCGAGAGAGAATAGGATGCAGAACGCAACAATCACGCAGATCTGTCCAGTAATGATAATTGGCATGCGCCATCGCAGTTTGTCTGCAATGACACTGAAGACATACGCGGAAATTGCGCCGGCGAAGTAGGGAGGCATTGAGAGGAGCTGCGCGTTCGCAGAGGTATATCCCATATTCTTTATAATCTGAGGCAGGGAGAATTTCAGACCATAGTTTGGTACGGTGTTGGACCAGAAGTTGAGGACCTGTAGGTAGAGATGCCAGTCGGTAAGGACTTTGAAGAGCTCTTTCAAGTCGAATTTGTTAGGGTTTTCGTCCACCACGATACGTCCTCGCACGGCCTGTCTGCGTAGCTCCAGAAATCGGATCTCTTCGGGGTCCAGCCATCTACTAGAAAGCCTAGGGGTGTCCGCTAGGCAGAAGTAGCAGAAGACTGCGAAGACGACTGTTGCAGCCCCTTCAATAATGAAAATCCATCTCCAGCCGTTGTAGCCACCGATTCCGCGCATTTTGGCTAGGCCAAATGCTAGAAGTCCGGAGAATGCACCGGCTAGTGCGCTCGCAGTGTAGAAAATTGCTATCCTGCTTTGGACTTCATGTGGCTGGTACCACTGGGTAATAACCCACACGGCGCCTGGAAAGAATCCGGATCTGCAAACAGGTCAGTGAGGAACTTTTGCAATTTGCATTAGGTAACAAAACGTAGCAGTAATCTTACTCAAAAATACCAAGAAGCACGCGAACTGCACACAGTCCGGAAAAGTTCTTGACAACCCCTGTTAGGGTTACGACGATTCCCCACAGAAGCATCAGAATCGATAAATAGAGCGACGGCTTTTTGAATTTGGCAAGTAGAATGTTGCTAGGCACCTCTGATATCGAATCTCATGTTAATAGAGCGAGCTAGAAATGGTACCGAGGACACTATCATACCGAATAGCACATAGGGGACAAAGAAAACCCCCAGGGCAATGTTATATTGAGTGCCTGACATATTCAAATCCGGCAGCATGCCTTCGATTTTGGCATTCCCTGTGGGGCGTTAGAGTCAAATCCAGCAATGTCGAAAAGCCATGAGCAGGAGAGACACCTACCAATACTTGCCTTGTCAATATAACAAACAAGATAGAGAAACGCCAACATGGGGCAGAGGCGCCAATCGATCTATACTCACCAATGTTATGCCCCGAGTCATCTCATATCAGACACATGATCCAACTAACCTTCCGAATGCACTTGTTCCTCTTTTCCTCTGGAAAGTTGGCAAGGAAATATGCGTCATCGCTACTCAACCCACTTTCCATATACGTCTGCTCGAGACTAGGCGTAGCCTCCAGACCTTTTTCGGGAAAGGCATCCTCCACATGTATGACACTTGATGGCTTGGAGGTAGGCATGATGTGGAGCTGCAATTGAGCAGAGGTAACCGGATATCATCGCAAAAAGGGTCTCGATGGGCGTGGGTCTTTATACTATGATTCCCCTGGCGCTCAGATAGCCAAGAGGCTAACCCCGCGTCTATTTTCTCCAATTCTGGGGAAGGTCACCATTTGCGGGGTAATAAGAGCCTGATAGTGAGCTCACAGACGGGTGCTGAGAAGCCTATATGGAGCGGAAATAGGGCTCCGGTCAGTATATTGCCTTTATAAGCATCCCCCCACTGCACCAGCCGAGAAATAGCCAGAAATTTGCCGCAGCACGAAACTTTATACCATTTATTACTGTCCTGCCAGGAATTTTATAGCAATTGGTGACATTACCTTGGAAAGTATGTGTGTTTGTTGAGAGAAGCCGCGGAAAGGGCCGCTTCCAAGGTTGCTGAACGATATCTTCTCAGCATATAAATATGTATGTTATAGAACTCTAACAAGCTGACAGGTTCTGTTGTCGATAATGTCTCGGAAAGCACATCCATCCTTTCCTCCACTTGGTTTGTGCTGGGCTGGTTTCCCCAAACATAAAAATATCAATTGCTAAACGCTAAAACCCATATTTGATCCGGACTCATAAATCGTCACCTCCGGCTAAGACCAAGCACCAGGCTTGTAGTCTTACCTTTCAAGTTCCACAAAACAACTGCAGTCCCACAGAGAATTGTTAGCTGACCGGAGAACAGGGGGTATTCATCTGAATGTCTTGCTCTCCAACAGCTGTATATGTTCCTCTGCATCAGACAACACCGAGGGTAATGGCAGCATGGCAGGCCAGGATGAAACACATCCAACCATCTATAATCATGAGCCGGGCACACAGCAAGAAATATGTATGTCTCAACATACCTGAGCGGGGTTCCTCAACCGTATCCGGATATTCAACGTCCTCCGTCTTCATCTTATCCTCGGGAGATGGAGATGCAGTTTGCCGCGGATACCTGCATGACCAACTCAAATCAGTGACCCCTCACAATCTCAAATAGGGTATTCGTCACATACCTGTGCCTTCCGCAGAAGCAAAAGTGGGCGATGATGCCCACCACAATAATTGCAGAAAGAATGCTGGCAATGACCACGGGCAAGGGCCACTCGTGGAATTCGTGACTGAGGTCTGCCAGATTGCTGTAGCTAGTGTGGGTGTCAGTTGTCGTTATCTTGGTGTACGGTCCGTAGTATGTCCAGTCTATGCCATGCTGGATGTCAAAGCGAGCTGCTTCGCGAATGATCCCTGGGATGGGTGCCATTTTCGACCGCCACGGTACGTAAACCACTGCCCGCTGGCGATATAGCTGTACCCGTCTTCGCGTCTTCGGATTCTCTGAGACTTTCCCGGTGTTGTTAACGTGTTAACGTGTTAACGCGCTGAGGGTGGAGGGTGAGGCGAGGTCGATAAGTCGATAGTGCCAGCGACTTTGCACGAGATCACAGCGCTCAGCGTTGAATAAGACAGTGTCGAGAACAGGAGCCTCGGTGCGGGTTGTAAGTTGCGATGGGTACAGTGTCTTGAGAGAAAATAGATGAAAGAGATTGAAAGAGGAAAAGGGGATTTGGGGGGTTCAATGTCTAAAGATGCTGGAAACTGCCCTCACTTGACAAACAACTGCAATTTGAGAAACGTTTGAAGATTTTAGGGAAGGCGGTATTTCTTGGTTATTTTGACCAAACAAATATCGAAGAGATGAAAAAGACAGAGCCTAAATGATGGAGGTGACTACCAGGGGGCCTTTCTAATGAGCTCAAGGAATCCGTCGAGAGTCTCTCGAAATAGAAGTTGTTTTATTAGGCAGAGTCAAGAGTTCAGAGAGTTCAGCTCAAATAGCAATACATAGGTAGCATTATGATATACCCAAACGGCATACATAGCAACATCATCGCGGCTGGAAAGCCACAGAAGGAATCTCAAGCCCTTCCTCCTCCGACATAGCCTGCATCCTCGTCAAGAACACCCCAGCTTGAACAGCACACTGACTAGCCTCTTTTCGAAAGTTCAGGAGCCAAGCAACCATAAGCACATCATGTGGCAAATTAGCCTGCACAAAGTACTCTACTCGACCTTCATTCTGCTGCATTTTACTCAAATGCCTCGACAACCGATCATGTTCCTGACACATAACTTCCCTGCCACCGGAAACAATCAAAACAGGCGAAGGCAGGGCAAAGGGATGCCAGAGCGGCGCGAGATACGGCTCGAACTCGCTGGTGACGTTTAGGTTCCCGATAAGATGCTTCGCGCCCCACGCGGGGAACGAGGGTGGGATGTAGTCCGTCTGTACATTGGGAATGTTCTGCCAGAGATCACTGTTGCGGGCGCCGGGAATATCGCACCAGGGCGAGAAAAGCCACGAGCATGTTGGTGAGGGAAGGACCTTTTCATCTTCATAGTCGGTAATGTAACGTAGGAGAGCGAGGACTAGGTGGCCACCTGCGCTGTCGCCACTGAAGACGATGCGAGATGCCGGAATGTGTAACGTGTGGAGGAGGTATGAGTAGGCGGAGATGGCGTCTTGGAGTTGGGCGGGAAAACGGCCGTTGGGGTTGCAGGCTAGACGGTATTGTAGGCTGAAGACGTGGCTTACTGTGGTGTGCTCAAGCAAATTGTTGGCGATGAACTGACACGATGATGTGCGGCCGTCGCCGAGGACGTAAGAGCCGCCATGGAAGTGGAGCACGACATGCTTGTCTTGGGTGGTTGTTGTGTTGTATTGGTAGAGTGATGGGAACCAGGTGCCTCCTATAGTCACTGGCTGGATCTCATTGTCCACTGTGATGCTGGTATAGAGCTCTGGTGGTCCTGGCTCTATCGAGACGAAGCGGTCTCCGTCCAGACCTGGCTTGAGAGAAAGTGGTGGTTTTGTGCGAAATGCTACGAAAATGCGTAGGAAGACTTTTATGAAAGTATTTCCTAGTGCTTGTCGATACGTCCAGTCCTGCTCTTGCCGAAACCGAGGGAATAGATAGAGCAGTGGCGCGAAAGGCGCTGATAGAATTGAGTTCATATTGACCAACCTACTGAAGCTGAAATGGACATTAACGAAAGTTTTAAAAGAAATGTTAAAGGCAAGAAGCTTTGAAGGTAAAGAGGCACTCCAGGTGATGTAAATTCTGCATCAACTTCTTGGGGTCGCCCCTGACCTGATTCCACGGTTGGGTTTCTGCCACCCTTTAATGACCTCGGGAGGTAAGAAGATGTTTCAGTGATCCTAAGGTGATAGAAAAATGGATATCATTTGAGTATATATGTACTAGCAGACTTGAGCTTATCATCGAGATCCACATGAAGAAAGGGAATAAAAGTTAAAAAAAGACGAATTCTAAACATTTTTGCATGGAATCATACAATCGCCAAGACATCAATGCATTGCGACGTGAGATACAGACGTGAGAATATCCAACAATTAGAAAAAGGGGAAAGCAAATTTTAGATCCCATGAGAGTCATAAAAAATCGGAGATTATATGTGTAACTGCTGTGTTCAGCATTTACTCTTCTTCCTCATCTTCGGCAACCTGCAAGAAGTTGTTAGAATCAATACTGTGGATATCATAAAAGGATACACTTACGCCATCGTGGAAGTCCTTTCCGTCAGTGGTGGCCTTGATGACACCAGCACGGATACACCAATCACCGAAACGCTCAGGGGTCTCGCCGTCGGTATCACGCTCAAGAGAGTAGCGCTTGAGGAGGCCCTTCATGATCTCAAGGATCTCGTCCTCCTTGATGGAAGAGCGGTAGCGCTTGTTAAGGCGCTGGCCGTGGTAGCCACCACCCAGGTACATGTTGTATGCACCGAAGGCCTTTCCAACAAAGGCAACTTCGGCGAGCCAGGGACGAGCGCAACCGTTGGGGCAACCAGTCATACGCATAACGATGCTGTCACGAGCGAGACCGCACTCCTCGAGGGTGGACTCGAGCTTGGAGATCAGAACGGGGAGGTAGCGCTCAGACTCGGCCATGGCAAGACCGCAGGTAGGGAACGCAACACAAGCAGAGGAAGACAGACGCAAGCCAGAGAAAGCAGTGTTGTCAAGCTTGTACTTGGCCATGTGCTCCTTAATGGCGGGAAGGTCTTCGTCCGTGATGCGAGAGATCATCAGGTGCTGGTTACCGGTGAGACGGAACTCACCCTTGCCCATCTCAGCAAGCTCGCGAAGACCAGTGCGCATCTTGAAATCGGCAGTGTCCTCGATACGACCGTTCTCGATGAAGAAGGTGAAGTGGTTGAGACCAGTATCATCCTTAAGCCAGCCGAAGGTGTCGACGTTGGACTTGAACTCGAAGGGACGAGGTTCGCCGAACTTGAGGCCATCGGGAAGACGATTCTCAACCTCGCTTCGGAAAGCGTCAACGCCCATATCGTCGATGGTGTACTTCATGCGGGCATGCTTGCGGTTCTTGCGGTCACCGTTGTCACGCTGCACCAGCATGATCTTCTCACATGCAATGTGGACCATATCCTTGGGAATGTATCCGAACATGCGACCAGTCTGGGGGTAGGTCTTGGTGTTGTTGTGAGTGGAACCCATTCCACCACCAGCCAGAACGTTGAAGCCTTCGAGGTTGCCATCGGCACCCTTGATGGCAATCAAGCCAATGTCGTGGGCGTAAACATCAGTGTCGTTGTGAGGAGGAATGGCAATGGTGATCTTGAACTTGCGGGGGAGATAGGTGGGACCGTAGAGGGGTTCGTGGTCAACGACAGCATCTCCAGCAACCTGAACTTTCTTGTCGTTGTCATCCTTCAGCCAAATTTCGTGGTAGGCGGTAGTTGATGGAAGCAAGTGTTCACTGATCTTGGAAGAGATGGCCCAGGTCTCACGGTGGACGGAGGACAGCTCGGGCAGAGAACTGCACATAACGTTACGGTTGACATCACCACAGGCAGCGAGTGTGTCCATCATAGAGTTGTTGATGGCACGCATGGCTCCACGAAGATTGCGCTTGATAACACCGTGGAACTGGAAGGTCTGTCTGGTAGTGAGCTTCATGGTCTCGTTACCGTGCGAGCTACTGATGGCATCCATCTGCAGCCACTGCTTGGGGGTAGCAACACCACCGGCGAGACGGCAGCGAATCATGAAGCTGTAGGCAGGCTCAAGACCTTGGGCCTTGCGCTCATCACGGAGATCACGGTCATCTTGCATGTATGTACCGTGGAACTTGGTCAGCTGCTGATCGCTGGCGGGGATAGCGCCAGTGCTCTCGTCAAGAAGGGCCTCAGCGATGGTGCCGCGAAGGAAGTTAGAATTGATCTTAATATCCTCGTTAGTGATTGGAGCAGGCTCCTCGGGGAGACCTTCCACCTTATCAACACCCAGAGACTTCCACAGGCGGGGCTCCCATTCGGAGTACCCGGTCTGGTAGGCATCCGGGTCTTGATCGTCACCAAGGCCAATGTCAGTGAGCTTGCGACCACCCAGGAAGGCGACACGATCATCAAGATCCTTGGCAGGCTTGTTGTAGTAGATCTTGTCCTCCTTACGGGGCCAGTAGTGGCTGTCACCAAGACCGAAAACAGAATAGTTGATGGTGGACAGGTCAAGATCACCGGTGTTCTTCACATGCTCCCAGAGACTACGACCGTTCACAGGGAATTCACCCTGGCCTGCAGTACTGGTGATGAAAACCACGTTCTCCTCGGTGGGCAAGTCCTCAAGCGGGAACTCATCCATAGCAATGACCATGGTCTTCAGGCCTCTGGCGCGACCACGGTTGCCAAGACGCTTAGCGATGTTCTGGGCGTTACCACCATCGGATGCGAAGAGAATGGTGAGAGGGGCACCGAACAAACCATCCAAGAGCTTCTCGTAGGAGTCCTTGGCGTTTCTCTTCTGCAAAGCGCGAACCTCAGTGCCATAGGACTCAGAGAGAACAGGCGCGTACTTAGGTTGGCGGTTCATGAGCTGGGTAAGCTGGTTGTCCCGACGTAGGAACTCCTCAAGGTCACGCTTGATGCGCTCGGAGTCAAGTTGGAACTTTGGCTCACCCTTCTCCTCGTTATCGGGGTTCCAGCGGTACAGGGGCCAGTAGCCGAGGTCGATAGCCTTCTTGGTCTCCTGCAGCACTGTGAGTGCCGAGTCATTCTCCTGGTTGTAAGGCAAATAGGCGACAACAACTGAGGGACCCTTGAACTGCTGGGCCTCGGACATGGCCTGAAGAACCTGGGTGTACGAGCTGTAAACAGCGACCGACGCGACATATGCGGTACCTCTGTTCATGGCATAGAGACCAATATCCTTCTTACGGCGATTGGCATCAGATGCAGTGCGCTCAGAATAGGGTTGGGAGTCGATGATGAGCATGTTCACGTTCGCACCAGATGCGAGAACGTGATGAACACCGGAGTTGCCCAGATCGTAAGCCCAGGCATCGGAGCCGACCAGCCAGTCAGACTCTTCGTAAAAGAGCTGCTTGGACTGGAGAAGTTGCCGGGAAATCGCGGAGCCATCGTTGGAGAGGCGACTAATCACATCAGGAGCCAATTTGTTAGCCTTGGCGGCTTCCTTCACATTCAGGGCCCAGCGAGACAACCAAGTCTTGGGAACGTCAGTAGCAAAGCCGTTGGACCTGGTGGCTTCCTCAACCTCCCGGATGAAGCGCTGGCGGTGCTCCTGGCGAGCTAGCAGCGAACCAAATCCAAACTCGGGGCTTGCGGCAATAGTGCTTGAGATACCAGCGTTATTGGATCCAAGCTGGTTGGCAATGTGAAGGCGCTCACCAAAGAGCTGATCCAAAATCTTCAAGTAAGCGTTCTCGATGCGAGGTTGCTCGAGAGCATGCTGAACAACAGGAACCTGAGAGCTCCCGATGTCAAGGTTCTGGATGGGAGAAGCGGAGTTTAGGTTCTGCAAGACACCGCGAAGGGCCTGGACAGCGGTAGAGGGCTCAATATATCCGAGACGGTACCCGACAATTTGAGGGGGCTGAGCACGAGCGCCAGACGGCGTGAGGCTAGACAACAAGTCCATGAACGAAGGACCCCATCTGGTGGTCTTGCGAACCTGCTCTAGAACAGCGATCTTCTCAACGGAGCTAGGGATAGAGTTGGAAATCTGTCCACCAACCCAGGGGCGGTACAGGCGAGCAGTGATCAGGCCAATGTTCTCCAACTCCGGGTTGGCACCAGCGTTGGCGAGAGCATCCACGAAGACTCCAGTAGAGCCAAAGACGAAGATAGCAGACTTAGCATCAGCAACACCGGTGTATTCAATGGCATTGTATCTGCGGCCCACCTCTTCGAACAGAGTGTTCCAAATCTGAGCTGTCCAATCGAAGATATCGGCCGCGTTAACAGGCCGGATGGTGGCGCTGTCCACAGTCGTTGCGGTTGAGCTCGGGGTCTCACTGCCAGCACTGCTGTCTCTCCGCGAGGAGCCAACTGATGAGTTGTCAACGCTAGCGTTGAAAGGAGTTTGAGGTTGAGAGGGCACAGTCAAGTTCGTGGACTCGGATTGGCCCGAGGGTGAAGTACCCACGGTCTCTGCGGTGACAGTGGCCACACGACCGGAGTCGGCGTAAAGAGTCTGGGTTCCAGCAGAGATGGCAGAATTTCCACCAACGCTGAGAACCTTCTTGACGACCTCAATGTCTTCCTCGGGAATAGAGGGGTCCTTGGCCGAGTTAGAGGGGTCGAAGAAGTGGATGACACCCTTTCCAGACTTGCGAGCAAGCGCATGGGCTGTGATAGCAATGTCCTGGGCTTCTTGCACTGTCTCTGAGTGGAGGAATGTGAAACCGGACTGACGGATGGAGCTGATCACGGAGTAATCGGGGAACGGAGAGGGCTCCAGAGCAACGTGGATGACCACGGGGCTGTTGGCGAGACGGTAAAGGTGAGGGACGGCGGTGATCAGGACTGAGGAGCTGGTGACGATGGAGGTAGTCTCGCCGTTCTGAAGGGGAGTGAAGACGGACAGGAGGGGATCTTCATTATAGCGCACAGCTTGGACCTGGATATAGTATTAGTTGGATTCCGGTCTCGCAACCCCAACGATTGCAACTCACCTCGGTGACTTTTGAAGAGAGGTTGCTCGTCTTGTTCGACTTGAGGGCCTTGAGCGACTTTGAGAACAATGAGTCATTCTGCAGCGAGGGCTGCACGGAGAGAACGGTATCACTGGTGAGGTAGGCGATTCTCGCCACTGTACAATCGCGTGGTGATCAGCAATTGCCCTGCATTTTCGAGAATGGAGGATAATTGGAAGTGACATACCCGCTTCAGCAGCGCTTGAGATAGATACCATTTTTGCGATTATTTGCTGTTGATCACAGCAGTAAGTGGGATGATAAAATCGCAATATATCTTATCAGTATGTATGCAGCGATCTCCCACTCGCAACACAGAACTGAAGAGATATGGTAACAAGTGAGAGGAGACAACTAATATGATGTCTCTCAGCTCTCTTGGAATTGTCCTACTAGACAAAAAAAAAAAAAAGGCCAGTGGTTTTTGTTTCCTTCGCTCGCTCCATTCTCCGTCGTCGGGGTTAGATCAGCAATCTGCTGATTGGTCTTCGATCACGACATCAGTGCAAACACCCAGCGACAGAGATGCAAACCTTCCGTTTTGGGCTCAGTGCGGGGGATCCCGTGATACCGTCGAGCACGTCAGCGTCGGGGTTTGCCAGCTCGTGCGGTACCTGTCATTTAAGAGAACTACATCGATAGCTACGTACATATGGAATACAATAAAATGTCGGGGTTATCAAGGGATTTACTTCACGGGATGATGTGAAGTCCAATAATCCCCGGTTATTTAGTGACTTACTCACATAGCATCAATTTTAAGTATTTTTCTTCAATGCTTTTAGCGTACCAATAGCACCGCAGCAATTACCCATGCCCAACAAATGCATTTTATTCGGAGTATTCCCGTCTTTTCAACGTATTCTATTCCGTACTGTTCTAGGGCTGGAATTTCTACAGGCTTCAGGTAATCCCTACTAGAACAAGACTGCCGGTCAAATGCCGAAGGTTAACGGTCACCGATCTCGCTCGAATATACTATGATTCTATAGCCAATCAGCCTTATTCTAATAATTCGGCCGAATGCATCACGAATCCTAAAAAATCTAATCTCCTCATCTCATTTAATATTACAAATATAATGATTCGTAGCTTTCGGCGTTGGGAAGACTCGAACATTTTAGTACTACTGACCCTAATCTGTTAAATCGTCAAGAAAAAAAATTATGCTGATATTATATGTGAGGTGTGCCCAAAAGCAATTGTGTACAAAACAAGACATGAGACCCTTGCGGGGAAATATGCAGAACCCCCCATTTCAGATAAGCAATATACATACCTAGGTAGGTATCCATGTCCCGACGCCAAAATCCTGGATGTCACATGTCATTTGAGTTTAAAGCGCCCCAATTCCCCTGACGGAATTTAAAACGCCTTCCAGACCCAGACAGGAGGGACAGATATCGATCAACGACACAGAAATAGCTTGATCATCGCCATTGGACCCGTTCCAAATTCATATGTGCAGTGTATCGTAGGTATCGAGCAAAAAAGGGCTCGGGCTTCGTGATGGTGGAGTATCGAATGAAGTCAAATGATCGGATACCCCGATCGAGTGACCTCATAAAACGATGGGACAGACACAAGAGCCAAGATGGATTGTGTTCACTGGCTGGGCACAGAAAAATTCGTTGTATCCGATGCACACAGCCGGGAGGAAAATAGAGGGCTGAAGACATTGAGCCGAGTTGAAGCGAGGGCTGTACATTATTGCGACTGATATTGTTCAATAGCCGCGAAGAAGTCATTTATCGAGGTGCGTTCCAGTCTTGCATCTTCACATTCATGCCACCAGGTGGATGTTCGGGAATTGGCTGCTGGAGGACAGTAGATCGAACAATAGATGGCGACGGTGCTGGGGGGCCCGTTCCAGAACGGCGTCTCCTCTCTCTTTCCAGCGCACCGGGCAGCTCTGTATTATTTGAACGGTTGCGGAACTTGTGGTTGATGCCGCTGAGCCAGTTACCGTCCTCCTCTTCGCCCAACCAATAGCTGTGGCCGATGCTGACCATCACGCGACCCAGCCTGCCTTGCCAGCCCTGGCCGTCGGGGCTATAGGGAGAGAAAGGCTCCCGATCGATATCGGCAACGCTGGCGACAGAAACATTGCGGCTGTGGGTCGGGAGTTGGGTGTGACGGGGAATCGCAACCCAGAGACGGAGGGCCTGGCGCGCGAAAGCGAGCATCACCAGAACAAAGTAGACACGAACCGCCCACAGAAGGCAGATGAAGATGATGCTTGGGAGACTCTCGGGCTGGAGGACGACGTTGCTGAGATCTTCGGCGGCACGCGGGGGATGAGCGACGAAGTTGTTTCCTTCTTTTGTGTTCTGAATTTCGACGTAGGCTGCATCGTACTTGGGGCTGGTGAAGCCAGCGGTTTGGGCAATCGTGTCGCCCCCTGGACCGGCGGCTTCGCCACTGTCGTAATGTTGCGATACCACCAAGAACCAAGTCACACCGAAAGCGGCAGTGTAAGCGGCGTTAATCAAGCTGTCGAATACATAGAGGTAGGCGAGGGCGAGACATTGTAGAGGAGACTGTTTGCGAATGTGTGGGAACAGGAGTGCGGCGAGACCAAGGGCAACAAGGGACCAAAGGTACATTGAGAGTTGTACGGGGGACAGGTGGTAGCCGGTCAAAAGGGCTAGTAGGCCATAGAGGCCACTGATTTTATTCAAGAGAAGCGAAAGTGTGATTAATGAAGCACCAGTCTCTAAGCTCATCACATAGAGAAAGGACTTTGAAGTGACGAAATAAGTTAACTCCGGCAACGGATTAAGATCTGATCGCGACTCACCTCTGGCCGCGGAATGCGGAGAAAACGGGAAGTGAATCCCATGAGTGTGTATTTCAAGAATGTGCGTTATCGAGATGAAAATAGCGATGGAAATGTGGTTGGGTATATACACGGGCAAAGCAAGGGAAGAGGAAAAAGGCTGGGTGTATGGCAGTGCAGATGGCCCAGGGGCGCCATTTCCCGGGCGATCCGCCCGCAGATCAATTTCCCTATTCTCGGATTACATTTTCACTTCACATTTATTCATGGATAGTTACTCACTTCATCTTCTTTTAATCAGTTCATCTGTATCTCTTAAATGTTATATTCGGTGTTCTTATTGAATTTATGCATAGATTCTACCTGGTCATCCATGTGGCCTCGAAGGTAATACACAACAGAAGACTACCTATGTTAGGTACATTTTTATGCCCAGGTGGCTTGCCCCCTTACTTGAGCGATCATTTTATGCCTTTATGAAAATATTGATGCCTGAACCAGTACAGTTTATGCCTTATGACCAAGGCATAAACATTCCTAATTAGGTATAAGTCGGCTATATGCTGTCATGTCAGCCCTGCTATTTGAACGGTCCATACAAATATGGATTGAATATCTTATTGAGAGGCTATGGTCTGACTGGATGAGTATCTACGCAACATATCAGAGCCCTTTCGTTGTATACTCTCAAAATCGGCTTCATGGGCCATTTGTATACCTCGGGAAATAGCTCGCTCATCCCCCAAAGAGGGGAAGTAACCTTGGAAGTAAATGACCGACGTGCTCTACCCGTGTTTGCCCCGCCTATATTTGGAGGTCAAACTTGGAGTTGGCATCAAGTCATTTCATTCATTCCGTCATATAACTTGATCTTGAGACTCCGCAATGACTATGTCATCAAGCCAAGAATCAAGAACTGATCGGTTGGTCAAATGGGCCACCGACCTGAGATACAACGACATTCCTGATGATGTGGTCCAACGCACCAAAGATTTCTTCCTAGATACGCTGGGCTGTGCCATAGCCGGTCGTAGCCATCCCGCTGTTTCTGCATTGGTGCGCTTTGCAGCTCAAATGGGCCCTTCTAGTGGGAATAGCGAACTAGTCGATGGTTCCCAAGCCCTCACTACTAGCCCGGCATTTGCTAGTCTGATCAATGCTGCTGCTGCCCATGTGGTCGAGCAGGATGATCTGCACAATCGAAGCATCATGCATCCGGTGAGTCTTGCCTGTGTTCTCGTTGCTTTTTGCACCTCGAGGCCCAATATCAATGCATGATATGTCAGCCAACACCATGCTTATTTGGCCATAGGCAACTGTGATTTTTCCAGCTGCTCTTGCAGTATCCCAAGATATTGGGGCAAGTGGGGAAGAATTCATCACTGCTTGTGTAGTTGGCTACGAAGTCGGTTGCCGTGTTGGAGAGTATCTGGGGAAGAGCCACTATGAGGTAAGATTCTTGAGTTCTCCACGAATATCAAGTCACCATGCCAGCAACCCTAGGCACAGCCAGCTGGTTTTCAATTATTAACTTGTAATATAGAAATTCCATACTACTGCCACAGGCGGAGTGATTGGAGTTGCAGCAGCTGTAGCCCACCTACTGAAGCTTGATGCAAACCAGACATCATCAGCAGTCGGAACAGCTGGAACTCAAGCCGCAGGTTTATGGCAATTCTTGATGGATGCAACACACTCAAAACAAGTACACACAGCAAAGGCCTGCTTTGACGGTATATTTGCTGCTTATTCCGCTCGCGATGGCCTTTTAGGCCCACGGGATATTTTGGAAGGACCGCGTGCAATGGGAGCTGCTCTAGTCCCCGGCGAAGCAAACCCAGAAGCAATTGACCAGAACTTGGGCACTGAATTTGCCGTTGTTCGTTCGAGCTTCAAATGGCACGCATCTTGTCGACACACGCATCCTAGCGTGGACGCACTGTTGAGCCTGATGGGCAAGAACAGGGTTTCTTTTGACGATATCGATTCTGTCCTAGTTCCCACATACCAGGCTGCTATCAACGTACTTAGCCTAAGTGGGAATGGAGACACAGTTCACCAGAGCAAGTTCTCAATGGGCTTTGTACTAGCCATTGCGGCGAAGAAAGGCCAAGCTATGATAACCGACTTCACTGAAGCTGATCTGAAGGATGCCTCTCTGCGTGCATTCCAGAGTCGAGTGAAGATGGAATACAATGCGGAGATTGATTCTCAGTTCCCAGAGAGATGGCAAGGGACTGTTGTTGTTCAATGCAAGTCCGGGAAGACTTTCACGGAATCAGTCACATTTGCAAAGGGAGACCCGGAGCTTCCCTTGACAAGGTATGCTTTTCATATTTCTAAGAGATGATACAATCAGATTCTGACATTACTAGGTGTGAAATCGAGGCAAAAACTCACGCTCTCGCCAAATATGGCGGAATCAAAGACACGAACAAGGTTGACTCTTTAATCCAAAGAGCGTGGAATTTGGAGCACGAGAAGGATGTTAAGGGGTTCGTCTTTTAGCACGTGCCCATCAAGTGATGAGATGCACAAAAAATGCCGTGGATATATTGAAAACCGACCGATACGTACCTAGGTAGTATATGTACCTACATAGGTATGACGGATGAAGCAAATCATGGCTGTTTTAAGAACACCAGGACAGCACCTTCGTCTATGTTTCAAGCATTCCAATTAGTTGGTATGATAGTGTTGAATTCAAGTTTCATTGGCGCCGGCTATGCGGTGCGTTACCCGGAAGGGAAATGCCATATTATACAGCTTCATGAAATAAAGCATATCAGGCATATCAGACATGTGAGCCCATGCTGCCAGAGCGGTAATCACGAACTCCCAAACGAAGCCAAGTGAAGTAACTTCAATCGCCACAAAAAAAATAAAAATAAAAAAAAATAAACGGATGATGCTGATTAAACGGAAATCAAAACACCTTGTCTCCTCCCAAGAGCTCATAAAATAACTGGATACAACCGCATTCGGCATTGAAAGATCTAGACACGCGCTATCGACTCGGGGTGCGGGCAAAGAAAGAAGAAACATGTACATCTTCGAAAACTGTAGGATATCATGACAGCCTCGATTCTCATCGAGGTAGGGCACGTAGGGACGGGGAATGGATGCGGGAAAACCTTAACAGGCACAGCCGTCGTTGCTGGTCGTCTCCTTGGGATTGATGTTGACATCGATCACTGTGGGAAGGGTCATGGTCAGTATGACGAGTTGGCGAATAAAACATGAGAATGAACATACTGGTGCTCTCGCCTTGCTTGGCCTCGCCTTCCATTCCAGGAAGAGCCTGGGCGATTCTCCGGAAAAGCTGCTTCACGTTGTGCCCGACCTTTGCGCTTGTCTCGATAAACATCAATCCATTTTTCTTTGCCTCTTCCTCGCCCTGTGCGGTGGTGACTTCCCGCTTATCGTTCAAATCGGTCTTGTTGCCCACGAGCACAATAATAACATCGTTTCCACGTTCTCCGCGCACATCGTCAATCCATTTTCGTGTGTTTTGGAACGATTTAGCATTCGAAATATCGTATACTACCACGGCAACACTCGAGTCTCGGATGTAGGAAGGAATAAGGGAACGGAATCTCTCCTGGCCGGCGGTGTCCCAAAGTTGAAGACGCACAGTGCGATCTTCAAGGTACATCGTCTAGATACTATGGTTAGCCCCAACCCTTACGAATAGATAGTTTGTTTCTTGGGGCAATGCCCAAACAATTGGATCCTTGTGCGGGGTATAATGTGGCGTACCTTGGACAAAAAGTCGATGCCAATAGTTGCTTGGTATGTGTTGTCGAACGAGTCATACATGAACCGAGTGATCAATGATGTTTTGCCAACTGCAGTAACGTTAGACATCTTGTGCCAGCCTCTCATTGACCAGAGCGCATGTAGTGGAGGTATGAAGTGAAGAGACGCTTACCGCTCTGTTCGCCTAGGAATACCAGCCTACATATATTCATTAGCAATGCAATTCCGATTCCACACTGTGCCCTTCAGATCCTTACTTGAACTTCTTCAAGGGGTTCGAATACGACCCAACGGAGGTAGACGCCATTGTCACGGAGATATTGATGCGGCTGGAATTCAGGGGTAGTGAAGCCGCACGGAATGAGGTCAGGAATTTGCGACTTGGTGAAAGACAGCGAGAACTAGATTGATTGAGAATATAGAAGGTTAAGACCAGCGTCTTCCCTTGAAAGAACAGTAAAAGTAGGGGGAAGCAGGTGGTCCAACACGTCCGGGGAAGCGCAACGCGAGGTCACCGCCCGAACGGAGCAGTTAATCCGCTCCGGCCACCGAGTCCCCCCATCACCTTCCATCCCAGAGCTTCAGCTACCTTATCGGCTGCGTTTTCTACGTCTGCGATCATCCTGACCATTTAATTTATTCGTCATCAGGCTTATAGAGGTCGCCATGGCTTACCTCTATCCGGCCGGTGTCTCCATCACCACTCTCATTGTGGTGGGATTGTGTACGTTTCAATGGATCCAAGGTGCGATCTGGCAGCTAATGAGAGGATGTGGATTCTAGATATGCTCTTTCACGGAGACGGAGAAGCGTTCAATGTATGAGACTCGCGTTAAAGAGAAAAAAACGATTTGCTCCAAAAGTTCAATAACCTGACACGTATTAGGTCGGCCGTTTCCTTGAGGAGGTTTCTCCTTATGCTTGGGCAAATATCGGAATCGCATCGTGTATCGGCTTCTCGGTTGTTGGCGCAGCATGGTAAGCCGATTCCGGTTGACATGATCTGACATGGTGATATTGACCGCATATTTTCTTTAGGGGTATCTTCCTTACCGGCTCATCGATTGTTGGCGGTGGTGTCCGAGCACCCCGTATTCGCACGAAGAACTTGATCTCCATTATTTTCTGTGAAGTCGTCGCTATCTACGGCGTCATCATGGCCATTGTTTTCTCCTCGAAGCTCAGCCCGGTACCCGAAGGCGGAATCCACACCTCCAGCAACTATTACACTGGATACGCGGTCTTCTGGGGAGGAATCACAGTCGGTATCTGCAATCTTATTTGTGGTATCTCCGTTGGTATCAATGGAAGTGGTGCTGCCCTGGCCGATGCCGCTGATCCCAGCCTGTAGGTGATCCTCGTGGTATTGTTGATATGGTATTTAAAAGACTGTCACTTACATGTTATCCTTTTCAGATTCGTCAAGATCCTTGTCGTCGAGATTTTCAGCTCAGTCCTGGGACTTTTCGGTTTGATTGTCGGCCTTCTCGTGGCCCAAAAGGCAGCGGTGTTGGAGGCGGCCTGAAACTGAGCCTTTGAAAGAGAAGAGCTTCAAATTTGGGCGACAAACAGATATCGGGGACTCGAAAAATATGCCCCAGACGACCCGCTTCGCCTCTTTATTCTCGTTTTCATAGTTCATGTTCATGTTTCGATATACCGCATTGGGGCGTCTGGGGTCGACCACGTAGAGCCAATTTGGGTTTGCTGAATTGTATCAGTGATCTGGAGATCATATGTGCCAGATTTGAGGCTGCGTGAGCTAGTTTCAGCTTGTTACACTAGGGATGTGAACGAATACTTGTAGAAATCGCTATCAAATGAATGACTTTCACTATATCTACATGTACTCATAGTAGTCTCTATTTAGCCTAGCTTTTGACAATCTTACCGAAGTACATGGAATACATGGAATACATGGCAACATACCATCCAGGATTGACTTAAAAGCCAATCTATATCTAGTTAGACATATTCTATAGTTTCCAATCCGATTGGATTGAATTGATTGGGGTTACACCCAATGACTTTTGCCTACAAGGGACCTCGGAATAATTCGTAACTCAACTTAATATGAACAACCATAAAAGAGGCAAGTTACCCTTTCGGAAATGATTACGATTTGCATATACGAAAAAAAATAGCATTGGCATTGATTGGCATTGATTTCGCCTGCACTAAAATACACACTGATTTACGTCGGAGTTTGGCGATAGTCCGATGTTTTTCCCTATTTAAATCGACTTCCCCCGCCAAACATCCACTTCCCCAGATTTATGCACAACGCACATCATGGAGACCAAACTGAAAGCCGCAATCCTGATCGTCTCTGACACTGCCTCGGAAGACCCCGCTTCTGACAAGGTCATCGATGCACTTCGGCCTATCTTGGCTGCAGAGGGGAAGTGGGAACCCCCCGCATTCAGGATCGTCCCGGACGACGTGTTCCAGATCCAGCAATCGATATACGACTGGGCCGATAGCCCTAATTGGTATAACCTCATCCTCCTTAGTGGAGGAACTGGATTTGCCATCAAGGACAACACTCCTGAAGTTTGTGATTCTGATCTTGACCCGTTGCTTTATGCTCATGATATCACTAGGCCGTTTCTCCCCTAATCCAACGCCATGCGCCAGGACTAGTGTAAGTTTGATACCCGGGTTCCGCATTGACGCTAGTAAACTAACCAAGACTTCAAGACACGGCATGATTGCTGCCTCCTTGAGAGTAACCCCCTGTGAGCATGACATCAGGGGCGGCGCCATGGCGCTTCCCTTTAACTATATTTACTTCAGCTAATCCCCCGCGCAGTTGCTATGATGTCCAGACCAGTTGCTGGTGTCCGTAATAAGTCTTTGATTATTACCTTACCCGGTTCACCCAAAGGAGCCATGGAGAACCTCGACGCTGTTGTTAAGCTTCTTCCACATGCCTGCCTACAGTCTGCTGGGGCCAATTCACGGAACCTCCATGCTGGAGGTGTGAAGAAGCTCGAATCAGAGGCAGGCGTTGGTGCTACTCAAAAGCATCACCACCATCACCACCACCACCATGTTCATGACCACGGACATGGGCATAAGGCCCCAAAAGCGCATACGTCGCCGTCGGAGAGACCCCAGTCCAACGACCCTAGTGCAGGCCCTAACCGGCGCTATCGCTCCTCACCCTACCCGATGCTTTCTGTAGATGAAGCGCTTCGGCGGATCAATGAGCACACTCCCGAGCCAGAAGTCATTGAGGTCCCAGTGACCACCTCCTTAATTGGCTCAGTGATCGCCGAAGACGTCTACGCCGCAGAGGCCGTTCCAGCGTATCGAGCTAGTATCGTCGATGGCTACGCTGTCATTGCACCAGAATCTGGTGCCGCCGGCCAATCCACCAAGGGGATCTTCCCCGTAGCATCCATTGCCCATGCCAATGTCGGCGGAAATCTAGAGCCATTGCAACCGGGGACCATCGCTAGAATTACCACCGGTGCCCCTCTCCCCCCAAACGCGAACGCCGTAGTCATGGTCGAGGATACAACCTTGGACTCCTGCACACCTGACGGCAAGGAAGAAGCGACAGTCGAAATCCTCGCCGAGGACATCGAGCCCGGCGAGAATGTGCGCGAACCTGGCAGTGATGTCGCATTAGGCTCCAAAATAGTTGCTCGCGGGGACCTAATATCTCCCGTCGGTGGAGAGATTGGCCTACTAGCATCAACCGGCACTAGTACTGTCAAAGTCTTCCGGAAACCATGCGTAGGCGTCTTGAGCACCGGTGACGAGCTCGTGGAGCACAATGACCCGCGAACTCTCACAGGCGGTCAGATCCGCGACTCAAACCGCCCCTCTCTTCTCTCATGTCTCAACTCATGGGGCTTCGAAACTGTCGACCTCGGCATCGCTCGCGATACACCTGCCAGCGAGCTCGAGCACGCCCTTCGCGACTCCCTTCGCGGTGTAGGTCGAGCATCAACCAGCGTCGACGTGATAATCACAACTGGCGGCGTCTCAATGGGCGAGCTCGACCTCCTCAAGCCGACCATCGAGCGTTCCCTCGGCGGCACCATCCACTTCGGCCGTGTTTCCATGAAACCAGGCAAACCAACCACCTTCGCAACCGTCCCCTTCAAACCAACCGGAGACGCCACATCCTCTCAGCAAGAACGCCAATCAAAGCTCATCTTCTCGCTCCCTGGAAACCCGGCCTCCGCCCTCGTCACCCTTAACCTGTTTGTGCTCCCCTCGCTGCACAAGCTCACCGGCTTGGGCCACAGCTCCCAAGCACTCAGCTCTAGGCCTTGGCTCGCGCCGCAGCTTGGTCTTCCGCGCGTCGCTGTCGTCTTGACGCACCACTTCCCGCTCGACCCCAAACGCACGGAGTACCACCGTGCTGTGGTTACGGCATCACGCTCGGATGGTCGGTTGTACGCGACGAGCACAGGGGTGGAGGGTGCCGGACAGCGGTCTTCGAAGGTCGGCAGTTTGGCGAAGGCGAATGCATTGGTGGTGCTGCGGGCTGGACGGGGCGTTGGTATCAAGGGTGAAATTGTGGAGGCTTTGTTGATGGGGGATGTTCATGGCTCGGACACCCGAGTCATTTGCTGAAGATGATACAATATATGATTTATGTCCACACGGAAACTCCTGAAAACTGCTTGTGTATTGGTTTCTTATCTGTCTGTCTCTGAGTTTTTGTACATTCTTTGCCTTCTTGTCTTGTCTTTACATTTTTCGATCCTCTTTCTGATCAGATGATACACAGTCACCAACTAAGTTTCCTTCTTTTGATGAGAATACAAATACAGTGTGGGTTTTTTACATGGAACGAGTCTTGTATGTTTGTATGCGAATTTTACAACCAAGCAAGGTACCCATTCTATCCCCAGAGCGCAAAATCGTCAAAATTATGGTAAGGTATCTAGATAGCCAGAAAATAGAATCACCCCTTTGAATACTTCCACCCCTTCTTCTTCTCAGACCGGAAAGCAAGCAGCGTCCCTTCTCTCCCCTGCTTTCTCGCAATCTCCACGACTAAGAATCGCACAAAATCACCCAGTGTCCAGTAACTGCTATGCGCACTCAGCATGTTGAGGTACTGGATATTCAATGGGCCGCCACCACCCGAGAGATAATAATCAATTTGACCGTTGTCGTTGAGTAGAAGCATGCGTTTTTCAGCGATCTCTTCGCGAGTGAAGTCGTGGGTCTCGAGCTCGACATTGGATGGGAGCTTGGAGACCGCTGCGGGGCGGGTAGGGGCTGTGGAGGGCAACAAATTTGGAGGAGTTGAGCTCCAGCGGAAGACGCTTCCGAAGGATTGCCAGAAGGTGGAGGTGGAGCTGGGGATGGAGCCCATTTTAAGTGAGTTGGAGAGGTCTGAGTCTACTGCTGCATTGACTCGGTACGCGATTGCTGGGAGGGCTTGTTAGTATAAGGTACGAAGAGGACGTGGATGTCCTTTTGGTAGGCTTCCACTTACGGTCAGTTGTGTGCATGATATTGTAGAGATTATCTACGGCAAGACAGCCATATTGACCTGCTTCGCCGGCAACGCCACGAAGTAAGTCGTCACGATCGCTGCCTGGCTTGTCTCTGCCTTTCCGGGGAAGAAGACTAGCTGTCACGATGTCAGATAGAAGACAATATTATGTATGTTTCAAACGTACCTTTATTGAGAAGCAAAAAGAAGCCGACTGGGCTTCCGCACAGGAAGAGATGTCTTGTATCAAACTCGAAAATGTCGCTATGTAAAGCCGTATTGGAAAAGTCAAACCGAGGAACATGTGTTGGTTGCTGGCTGAGAATGTCTACAGCCATCACACTTCCAAGCGAATGAGCGATGAGATGTACGCGGCCGTGGTCTTGGAACCCTGGGTTGTTTTTACACCACAGGCGGTACACACGGTTCGCTTCTCTAATCACCGCCTTGACCATCTTCGGTTTATGGTGTGACAGATAGTAAGGGATGTCAAGCATCACATCACTGATCAGGGATCGGATAGCGGGAAGAGTCTGGGGCGTTATATCCGCAAGAGAAAAGTTGTTGCTAGCTGGGTCGATACCGGACTCAACATCGGGCTCATCCAATGACAGGTTCGTGCGCCAATTCACAGGAAGAACCATGATTCCCCCATGATCTTGGCGCACGTGCGGCCAGACAGGTTCGTTATTGAGCTCCATGTTCACCTCTCGCCGAAAGGCATTGATGGCATGAGTGAAATGGAAGCTTTCCATCCTCTCCGATAACTTTTGCCCAATACCGTGGATAACGAGAACCAAGTCCGTTGGAGGCGGTCGTGACTCTTCCATCTTGCATGCATAGCATATTTGTTCACCTCGCGCAGCAGGACTTTTCGACTGCGTCTTACGGATGTAATGGCGCACGTCGATAGGATTAGGCTTTGATGGGTGCAGTTGTTCCCATGATTTTCGACTAAAGCCGCGAACCACAGGTATGCCTATCTGACGGCCTTTCCGTATTGCATTAAGAGGTCGTCGTCCCCTTGATACTGAGGGAAGTAAGCTGGGCCGAAGCACTTGGGCATTTATTGCATCGACGTAGATGGCACTCGATGTGAGGTATGACTTGATACTCTCAGATTGAACAGAGGTGCCGCCAGCAGCTCGATTTTCGTCGAATCTCAAGGGATCATCCGCCTCATCCAGAGGCGAATCAGTACTATGTGGCGCTTGTGCAGTTGTAGGCTGGCTGTCTTGTTTTGTCCACAGCGGGTGAACAATTTTCAACTCGGCATCAGCCCCGTTTTCCACGCAACTATTCAGTTCATCTTGCCAAGTGTCGGTCCATGGCTTCAAGTAAACATAGCCTTCTTCCAATTTGTTCGCAAGCTCAGTCTCAACAGGCAACATAGTATTCTTGTAAAACCAAGTGGCTCGGACCACACTTGATATGTCCTGAAGAGGGCTCCAGTAGATAGGTTTCATCTGGAAAAGAAAATGTTATTTCGTACAGTTCAGAGCCGAATAGAGAAATTGTACTTACCTTGAGATTCGGTAACTCGACCAGGTGAAGTCGCGAGACACCAACTGGAATCTTTGACTGCGTGTTTGAATCCTCTGTCCTTTCCCTCCGCGAGTCCTGGGTCAGTTGATCTAGACTCACAGTTGTTCTGAGGCCCGAAGGTTTCGGAGCACTTCGAGGAGCAGTACTGGTCCGGAGTTCCGCCTGAAATTCGCCTCCTTCTCTTGACGAACACGACTCAACTGAGCGACCAAGCGGCGTCTGAGACTGAGATATCGGCGCCCGTATAAAAGGAGAGCCACTCATGCTTGCATTGTGAGAATGATCAGCTCGCAGACTTCCAGTCTCCTCGCCTTCGCCCACGTTCTCGACCTCCGGTGGAGAACTACTTCTTCTTTTGGTTGCATTAGACTCATTGACCGAAGACGAGCGTGCTCTTTTCCGATCGATGGCAATTCCTCTCGGAGTGTCATGTTTAAGCCCATCACTCAGTGGGGCACCCACGCGATTTTCGTTGCCGAGTTCACGGGTTCGTATTCCAGCACTGCCAGTAGCAAAAGCTAGGTGACTCTTGTGGCTACGAGAGGGTACGTTGTCCGGGAAGGAAGGAGGGTTGCTCAGAGTGCTTCCTCTACTGCCGACCAAGGACGGATCCTCTTGGTTGGCTGCATTGCGGCGTTCGACATTTGAGACCGATTCATATCCGGGTACAGCTATCCCAGAGGGCCCTATCGATGTGTTTGGCCTGGATCTGTGGTTGGCCGCAAATTTAGTCTTTCTCGCTTCCCGTAGATCATGCCAAGCTTCCTCTAAGGCGATGTTATCCCTGGTCGAGAATGGCGTGGGAGGAAGTCTCTCACTCCCGGTCCCCTGGCTTGCAGGTGGAGGCAGGGGAGCCAGTGGATCATCGATCGGCAATGATGAGATATAGAAGAACTGTGACCGAATCTCTGGTGGTGTTGGAAGCGACTGAAATCTGGTGAGGTCCTGGTCTTCATCCACCAGCAGGCAGCTCGGACCATAGGTGTGGATCGGGCCCGCCATTCGGATATTTGTACGGACCTGAGCCCCTGTGATTGAGCTAGTATTAATCTCCACCCCCGGATATGGAGGGCTAAACGCGGGATGTATTGGCGGTCATTGGGGGCCTGTTATGGACCACAACGCGTTCTGTCGGAAACACTACAGAGGTATGAACATTCAAATGTTTTCAGGTTCAAGAACTTGAGAGAGCGGTGACACCCGTGATCGTATAAGCCGATGACGTCGCCCCACGTGTTTTGTGTACAACCTCACTTTTTTGGTGCTTTTTCGCTTCAGTTGACTTAAGTTGTCCATATTAAATATTATTTGTTTAATCACCGATGACCGACAAGGGCCGATGACCGACAAGGACCGATGACCGACAAGGACCGATGACCGACAAGGATCAACCTACATGGCCTGAATATGTATTTATTTCTTACATATGTATTTTACGTATTTTCAGTTGATCTACTAAGAAAAGGAAAGGATTCATTTGAGACGGGTTGCATTTGGAT
>PKQL01000388.1:0-26684 GCA_002916455.1 Penicillium sp. CF05
GGGGGCGGGAGGGGGCTGCGCCTGCACTGGGACATGTTGGGCAGGCGCAGGCTGTGCCCGTTKTCGGGGCGGCGATGGTGATGTGTGCACCGTCCGGGAGGTCTCGGAATCGGTGGGTAGTTGCGATAGAATGGAAGAGAGCTGTTGGGGAGTGATCACAGAGGCATCGGCAAGGAATTCTAGTTCCTGGATGATGTTGTATTAGTACCTGGGCCACATCTCAGGAACGGGAAGCTGGGAAGCCATACCGTCCGGACCATGCGGAGCGACCGGGTGGTCATCGCAGACGCGAACTCGCCGGGGGCCGCCATTATGAAAGAACACGGGTGGTTGAGATTGAAGGAGGCAATTGCAGAATGACAACAGAGAAGGAAAAAAAAAAAAAAACTGGAGTCGGGAGAGTCAGGAGACACAGGGGTTGCTGGGTCGGGTGTTATTATGTAGCCTAAGCCAAGATCTTAGAATCTCCGACCACGACGTCAACTGTAACATTGACATCAACTGTTAACGGTCATAAATTCCCTATTTGATTCCAAATTCTTACTATATTTGAATTGCCTGAGGTTTTATATGCAGTGTCCACCTATTCTGAATTTGATGAATTGAGCCAAAAATATATATAAACGGGCCAAAAATGGACCCGATCTGGACATCAACACAGAGGTTAATACCTATACAACATGTCCTTTTGTTTAATCCGAAACTCGACATTAACAGGGCCAATTCCTTGAAATATACACCATTCCGTAACAGTAGGAGTCTCCATTTGACTACAACGATGTGAACCTCATCGCTACTCTAAGGTGGACCATGTGGTTGTCAATTGCCGCGATTTCCGTTAATTTCACACTTGTTTCACACCCCTGGCCCTAGTGCAGGGGAGAGCGCATATTCCTGCTCGTAGGTTTGTCTGTCTCCTCATGTTTGCCCGGGTGCGATCAATCCTGCATCCCAGAACCCCAATTAGAAGCAGAAGAGCCAAGAAAATCATGATGATATCCCAACAACCAACCAATCTAGAACACTAACATCCCTCGTTCCCCTCCCCGCATAACAGACATCCTATATATATTAACTCCCCCTAAGCCACCCTGCAGCAAGGATAAGTTACGCGCTGACCGAAGAATAGCCCCCCATCTAGACCCGCAGCCCGTGTTATAGCGCGATGCGGGCCGCAACTAATGCAGTGACAACGGAGATCTTGGCCAGCGCAGCGCTTACACCTGCACTAGGTACCCTAGTGGGTTTCAGACCTCGACAAAATTAAAGCCATGATCATAGTTTTCTTGATATCATTAGTTGGCGTTCTATTATTGCCACGGGGGAGGCGCCTCGCGAGCATGGGGCTCTGTTCCTTGGCTCTGAATCGAGTGAGGATCGGCACACGATGTCCATCGATGGCGGATGGAGGATCGAGGGGTGTTCTCTTAAGAAAGTGTGGTTGGGCTCTTGTTCGAGGATGTTCTGTTAGTCCTGTTAATCCTTTTGTATGGTCTGTGTCTTATTATGAATTGATGTATTAGTGATTTACGATTATTTTGACGATGCTTTCTATACTATTTTTTATATCTTTGTTTCCTTTTGCTAAGGCGGATGATAACTGGGATGATTTCACGAACAATCTTGCTACGGACTTGGTATGTTAACACCCATATGTTCTAAATGTGGTTCCGAGTGGATGTGCTGATAATCGATCAAAGGCTCCTCTAATCACTTTGTTCGGCGAACGACTTACGAAACAATTCCTCTCTGAGTCTATCAGAGTTCTTGATAACGTTATCTTCGCCCTTTCACCGCTAGGGGTCTTGACTGCCGTTGTGTCGGTGATCAGGATCTGTGGAGGTTCATCCCTCAGGGCATTCGTCGGACGAGCACAAGAAGGTCCTGCCGAAGCCGAAAGCGAACTCCTTCCCTGCGTCTCAGAATCCACTGCGGAGCTTTTTAACGATGGGGGCATTACACGAGTCTTTGGCCGGCCCAAGATCGTGGAGATAGTTGCTTGGGAGGATGTGGATCATAAGACCGGGGAAAAGGGGACAAAGATCGGCACTTTGAAAGATGCTCTTGAGAAAAAGGCTTGGTCTTGCAATGCCAAAGTTTCGCCAACTGAACTGCCTGAACTGTACATTCCCAATCTATCATTGAATAAGGGAATCAAGAGGAGAGATCCCATTTGGTTTCATTGCGCTGCAATACTTGGTGGCGTACTGCAGACTGGTCAGTCTTTATCTTTCTTTGAGCCCGAAATAACACTGACAATCCATTTAAGGTACTATTACGTACGCTGCACTCACGGTGTTCGTATATCCCCAGCATTTCAAGAAAGACGACAAAGCTGTCGCCTCATACGCATTCCCGCTCTATCTCATCGGGACAACCCTTCTGTTTCTGGGGATGTTCTTCTGCGCATTCATCTTGGAACGGTCCTCAAAGGAGTTTTATCTCAAAGCAGAAAAGCCAAGCAAGATATACTGGCTGCAGCCTGGTAATCAAAATGTGGGTGACCAGGTCTTTAATGCTTTCTTGGCTGTCGATGAAGGGCCCGGGTCTTCAATGGCCAAGGAACATAGTTATATCAAATCAATCAGAGATCGAAGATATGAAAGGAAGTATTTGGAAATTTATCCTACCCTTGCATCGACAATTTTGGGATTCATCTTTCAGTTCATTGGACTGAGAGGCCTTCATGCCTCTGTCATCCTAGCCCAACTGGGTTCGACATTCCTAATGTCCATTATACGTACCTGTCTACGCACAGAAAGGATGGCAGCAGACGAAAATAAGATGAAGAATGACCGTGATCTCATGGGTCATAAGCAGCAGGAGCTAGACTTCTTCGCCTTTTATCTCGAGAACGTTGAATATTTCAATATGGTCTCACTGCCTGATCGGCCAGCCAATATGCCTTCACCGAGGTTCATGCCTCACGTTGACGCGCCATTGGCAAGACAGTTGATCCGAACACGAACTCAGCTTGCCAATATCGCATCTGAATCAAACCAGAGCTCCAGTGCTACCTGGGACGACATGCCTATCCGACGGATGGCTCATAACCTCGCACAAGCGATCGAGTCGACGATGGATTTGATCTCTGCCTGGGGAGTCGATCTCGGGAAGACCTTCGAATTTCGACTTGGCTTCGAGTGCAGAGGTGCTTCTCCAGGTTCTGCCACCCAATCTCCGGGAACGTATTCCATTGGTATCATGCGTTGTGGTGATGCTCTTCGGTGGAAAATAGAAGTTAGCGAGATAGAAGCAATACTAGGCCTGTGGACCTGGTCTCTATATAAGTCCGGCGATGATTGCAGGTTTTCAAGACTCTTTCGTCTTGTTGGACTGAGCGAAGAAGAGGCAAGCAAGGAAGAGACTTACCTTTACTTCCACAAATGGATATTCCGACAAACAGAGGCCCGACTGGTACCATCTGACCTGATTGATGATTCCCGACGATTATTTGGCTTTGAGCCTAAGGAAGGTCTTCCCTTAGGAGATCTTCTCGTTATCAGGACTGAGAATGAAGTAGAGACAATGGCTGCCCAGGATATCTTCATTCAGTTTCTCAAAGAAGTTTGTCTCAATGTGAAGGAGCTGGGTGGGGAAGTCGATGTCGTCTCTGGTATACAGAACTCGCTGTTGGGTTCCTGTACGCGAATCGATGAACTGGTATCCTGCTTTGAAACCAATTCTCTTGGATCAAGAGAAGATGCATTGCTATGCATTGTTCCTGTTTTAAGAAACCGAAACCTTTTGCCTGACCTTGCAGCTGACCGTGCTAAAGTCAGAGCGCGGAGAGAACAGCTCATAAGCCAGGGGAAATGGGAAAACGCCTTTGCATTGCTTCGTTGGCTCTGCCAACGGTCAGAGGGTTCCCAGTTTCAACGGTCAGTCTACGAGTTAGGAAGTCTTTGCCGCCGGGCATTGTTGAACAACAGCGAAAGTGTTCGGAAGGAAGGATTCGCGCAAGTTTGCAAGCTTCTCAACTCAGATATAAGAGGGGAGTTTCTCCAGACTCAGAAAATATCGCTGCCCTCTGATTGGGCCATGTCACAAGATCGCATTGAATGGTGGCGCTCATTCTCTAGCCAATTAGGCTGGACCGCATGGACTATTTCAACGAAAGTACCGGGAATGAGCTTCATGCAGCCAGCTTTAAAGTCGCTTAATGCACCGGAGAGCTTACCTGGCTTGATTGGCACCGGCCAGGATATAGAAGCAACTCAAACGGGCATTCGAGCTATGCAAGAATGGCTTACGCTGCGGGATCTTGATAATACTGGGTTTAAACGCTCTGAAGAAGACGAGGACGAGCAATGGTGCTTTGATTGGGCAGTCGAAAACAAATACCACTGCTTGCTTTATTTCCTTTTGTCAAAATGGGTGGAGCTGAGGGAGGACATTCCGGCCCTTATCGCAGTTGGATACTACCTTGCAGCAAACAAACACTCCCATTTGGCCATGCAGATCCTTCTTCGACAGGGTACTGATATTGACTCCCCTGATGTACGAGGTTGTTCCGCGCTGTTTAACCAAGCGGCAGTTGGAAACGTGCAGGGGGTAGTAATGTTGCTGAACAATGGCGCCGATCCTAATGGCAGCAACAGAGCTTCGCACGCGAGGCCACTGGTCGCAGCTGTATATGGAGGACATCTTGTGACCACAGCATCGCTTCTTCAATATGGAGCTAACGCAAACATTACGGACCAGCATGGGATGACGGCGCTGTGGTGGGCAATGGCCAGTGGGCATCTTGATATTGTTGAGCTGCTTTTATCCAGAGGCGCAGGGACAGAGTCGGTCGGCTCTGATGGCTTGACACCACTTCTCTGGGCTGCAACGGAAGAAAATCTTGCCGCCCTCGAGTTGTTGATAAAGCATGGAGCGAACATCAATGCTCAAGATACAGACGGGGAAACTGCACTTATGCGGGCAGTGTCTAGAGAACGTTCCCTGCCAGTGCTTCAGCTACTGTTTGACAAAGGAGCTGATGTTAGTATGGAAGACGACAACGCGCGTACAGTCCTGGATATGGCGAAAGAAGCGAACTTCTATGAGGCTATAGCCATACTGGAGCCATCAGTTCGCAACTCCTTGGCATCTTGGCTACCTGGTCTCACTTCAAGATCTCCTTGAAAGAAGCTTCTTCTCTCTTCCCAGATAGTTTTCATTCATGATTTGGTCTCCTTGTCACTTCGAATTGAATCAAGGACATTCATTTCAAAGGTAATTTGTAGTAGCATTGCAATTGATCTCCCATCATATCGGCTATACTACCTACCGTCTGGCGGAATCGTCAACGGTAACATTGAGACCCCGAGCTCACAGCCATCCGACTCTCAAGGTTACTTTCCTCTTGGCCTCTACGGAGTAGTAAAGTGGCCAATGACGATTGCCAGTCGAGTCGGGTGGCCCGTGGAGTTGACCTATCAAGTTGTGCAGGGGGCACATAGAGAGGGGCAGCTAAGCGCTCGGCGGGGATGAGCATGCAGTAGTCTAGTGTGACGGGGAGTACATAACAAATTGACTCTCGATCTGCGAGTCCTTTCTGTCACACGGATGATCGCTTCCTATGCCAATTCTGGTCTAATTTTAGCCGGAGCTTCTAGTGCGGAGTTGAAGTTGCTCTTAAAAAGAATGGCCCGCCACAAGATGTTGTTCTTCCCGGACAGCTTCTTCTCCAACCCTGATAACCCTACCCCTAGGCTTCCCCAAATCCCAATTCATGCGAGAAGAACGTGATTGCAATTTTGATTGTATTCGTTGGAAGATACCATACTTGACTATTCCCTACCCCGCAATCCAAGAAGCCTGTGAGTGTCGTTCGGCAGCAGCTGGAATATCATGCTAATGATTGAGCAGCTCGATTCAATTGACCTCCATATAATTTTCCTGAATCGGACTCGATTTCCACCATGTCACAGCAACTTGAATTCCCCCCTCCGCCTATGTCTGGTAAGTACACAACCTTCGGGAAACATGCGCAAGCTGGCTGACTTGAACATGTAGCTCCTCCAACCCAGACATGTAATTAATATCTCCTCAATCTGAGATAATGTCATACTAATGCCGGGTAGCATTTACACCACTCAATCAACCGCACTTCGCTCAGCCCCCCAGACATACACCTCCGTCAAATGGGGGCTATCCAACGCCCCAATCCTCAATTAGCCCACCCGCCATGAGCCCACCAACGAACAAACAGGGCTATTCCATGGCCGAATATCCAGCTCCCCCATCAGCAAGTCCACCACCCCGTGAAAATATTGCCGAGCAAAACCATGCAGCATTCTATCAAAACCAGGCTCTTGGCCGGCAGTCAATTTCCTCTCAGACCCCACAGGTAGTAACGATGGAAAAGATGCCTGGAGGGGCTCCAGCGTATGGGCAGTTTGTCGGAGCACAATCGACCACTCAGGATGATGTTGGGGTATTCAATGGAGGCAGCTACAGAGTCAGCCACCGAGATACTAACTCGCTTTTGACAATACAATTGGCAGTGGGTTGTCCTTTGACTGCTAGGCCAGGTAAGAGATCACTTTGATAAACATTTGTCCAATGTGTCAATTCCATTAGTTCGTTGATGTTTAAGTAAACTCACATTGTGACAGGTGCAATGATTGCAATGTCGCCAACGATTACGCTGAGAGGAAGCATCACATTCTCATTCAAGAAATTTATCATCGGTGGCAGCTTGACCACGTCGCATTACACAGGCCCGGGTGAGCTACTCCTTGCACCCCCTATGCTGGGAGATATTATTATTCTTCCTATCAAATCGGGAGAGTCATGGAATGCCGGAAGGGATTCCTTCCTAGCCCACACTTCTGGTGTTCATCATGAATACAAGCCCCAGGGTTTGAGTAAAGGGTTCTTCTCCGGAGAAGGATTCTTCGTCTACGAGTTCACAGGCGACGGTTTGCTCTGGTTGCAAAGCTTTGGAGCAATCATCAAGAAAGATGTAACTTCTCTCCTATCCTGCGCTTTACGCCATTGCTCTACTGATTCAAGTTTATGATCCAGCTTACGGAGGGGGAATCTTATTTCGTCGACAATGGTCACCTTGTTGCATGGAAATGCGAGTACGATATTGAGAGGGTCGCTTCTGGTGGGCTCTTGTCTAGTTTCAGTTCTGGCGAAGGACTAGCTTGCAGATTCAAAGGCCCGGGAACCGTATATCTGCAGACCAGAAACCTCAAGGCCTTCGCTACCCAGATGAAGGTCACCAGCTCCTATTTGTGATTCTATCGCTTTGATCCAGGTGGACAAACCCAGAGCCAGCAATTTGCAGTTCGAATTTCGATATTTTGATTTGGTTCCGCGAAATACGCTTTGGGTCCCAATCTCATCGGCCGATGCGCTGTTGTTTACTTACCCTATGCCTTAGGCGCAGGCCCAATCGCGAGCAGGTCTCCATGTTATATCAAGTTGTCAATAAGAATATAGTACTCAATCATATTAGTCTCTTTTTGGAACCTAGCTTCTTCAACAATCTCCCAAGGAAACCTGCACTTCGACTCTCCCACTATGTAGACCTCTCCTGGCGAGCCTCAGCTCGTTACTTCAACGCCCGTCAATAAGTTCGAAAACCAAACAGCGATGATGATTCTACCATAACTCTGAACATAAACATTCGCCTAGATGCAAGATCAAACTGCCTCAAAGGCAAGATATAGTGATACCAGTCCATTTCATGCGAAACTACTTTTTATTGTTCAAATCGTTTCCTCATCTCAAGCCCCTTAGGGCAGAAAGAAAAGCAACAACGCTTCGTCTCCACCCCGCAAAAGCTCTAGTAAGTGACACGCCATAAGGAAGAGATATAAACAAGCCCTTCCCTCGCAAATTGCCAGCACTGCTCCATCCGCTTAGCCCACACGCTTTCTGCGGCCGATCTGGGAACGGAAACCGGTCTTGATGGCGGCGACGGAACGACGGGATCCGCAGGAGTTGCAAGTAACGAAATACAGACGGTTCTCTCCCTTGTTGAGCTCGGTGTCGGGGCTGCGGCAAGTCTTGCATGTGACATACTCAACGATATAGCGACGCAGAACCGATTCGATACCCTTCTGTTGGAATCTTCCCTTGATGACCAGGCGACGGCTACCGTCGACACTGCCTGATGTACCGAGTTCGGCGAACAGGAATTGGGTGCAGTGTTCCTCGCTATTTGAAAAAGAAAGTTAGAGGGGATATCTCGACATATAAATGGGAAAGGAGCATAAACGAACCTTCGCTTCATGCGCTTGCAGATATCGGCAATGTTGGCGAAAATGGTACGGCGGTTACCTTCACGCAGGCACTGGGGCGGGGGGATCTTGTAGGACTTGGCGCCGGTGGCCAGAAGGTCGGGGTGGTGGCTCTCGATGAGCGAGAAGAAGCGGGAGACGAGGAGCGAGTAGGGGATGGTTTGTGTGGCGTCGTGCGCCCAGATACCGGTGCCGGCCTCGAGGTCGCCCTCAGGAAGTTCCTCGGGCTGCTCCTCACCAGCCTCCTCAGCAATACCGGCCTCAGCGAGCTTGGCATCGAAGTCGGTGGCGTCGGCCTTCTTAGACTTGCTGCTGTTCTTCTTTTTCTTCTTCAGCGCGGAGGGATCGAATTCGCCATCGGCAGCGGGGGCTTCCTCGTCATCGCCGGCGTCGGCAGACTTATTCTTCTTGGAGGTCTTCTTCTTTTTTGAGAGACCCTTGAACATCTCGGTGACCTCGTCGACGTCCTTCTCTGTATATTCAGACATCGTTAGTGGGGCTGTGGCAAACGCGACTGGGGGATTGAGGCTGGGATCGGAGAGGTATTGCATACCGCCTGTGGGCTTCTCAGCCGGAGGGGCGTCTGTGACTTGACCGTTGGTATCCATGATGACCGATCCTTCGCTGAATGCGACCGACTTGCGCTGTTTCGTCTCGATTTCCTGAGCGGAGCGGCAAAAAGCGGTGTTAGTTATGGGAAAAAAGAGAAAAAGCAGAAGAAATCGTATAGCCTGGCTTTTCAATAGAAAGTACCAGTCCTTAACCCCGGGCTCAACAATGTGTGTTCTTGGATCACTGTGGTTGGCGGCCGAGGGGTCGATATTGTGCAAGACTCAAAGAAAATGTGGGAGGGTCGGTAAAAAGACAAGGGTGTGACGTACAGCGTCCGCCATGTTTTGAGGCTTCAAAGATGCTATTCACTCCACCACGGTGTGTTGTAGAAGAGTTTAGGTTGTTGCGAATGCGAGGAGCTAGAGTAAGAGTGTAAAGAGGCAAAATTGTCGCTGGAATCTGATATCGCCAGGCCTGAAGGTTGATTCTGTTATCGCGGTACAGACACGTGACCATAACTGAGTCACCAGATTACAGGTCACGTGTTTGATTACGGAGCTTGGCGGTGCAGGTCGATCCAGGCAAACAGCCTTGTAAGTCAGGTTGCTCTCACATTTACGTATAACCGCAGTAGGCAGGCCCTGCTTGATCAACATCGCTTCCCCTCATTTACTTACCCCCACCTCTCTTTACAACAATCTCCATCATGTCTTTCCCCTCTCCAGACAGCTCGAATCCCTCTTTCTCGATGTCCGCATATATGGTCCCATCCCGACAGAACTCATACTCCGAGTCCGACGATGAGCTCGCCTCTCTCCCTTCAGAATCTACAAATGACTCCGACCTTGAGACCTTGTCCGAATATTCTTCCGATGCTGAGGCAGAATGGCAAGAAAGCATTGAACAACTGGAGCTGCTTCTGACTATGGTCCTGGTACCCTTCATTGGGAAATACCTAGGGCGACGATGCGCATATTGGAGTATGTGACACGAACAACGTCCACGATTTTGCTGTACGAGAGGGTAACTTGCTGATTGGTTGATCTTTTAGGTTGGACGCGATTCATGCAATGGAAGTACCCGGTTGAGGTGGTGATGCGGAACCCGGCCGCATTCAAGGCAGCGGGTGTGGTCGAGGCGGCTGCGAGTCTATGACAGATTATAGTCTCAATCGCGTTGTAAGCACATGCTGCATATCATTTTTATCGGGCGTGCCATCGTCAACCGTACGATCACCACCTCTCTGCGTTCAAATCCTATACAAGACCGACCCGACTTATTTTCGTGGACTCCGCAACATGTCCACGAGCCAAAAGCCACAAGATTGCCTCGTCGAATCCAGACTCCCAATAATCCCCGCGCTGATTGGCGTTGCCCGGGAACCCTGAACTGAATCCAGTATCGTTTTCCCTGGCCTTCCATATCCCGCGGTCCGCAATTGCTCTTCGTTCAACAGCGGCATAAATGGATAGGCCAACTCCATAGCTTGAATAGAGACAAGCATTTGGGATTGAGCCATCTGATGACGTGTTTAATTTCCCTGTCTAAGACTGTTATATACCCAATCAATTCTTCAACCCTCATCAAGATCGATAAACCAGCGCAACAGTGTGCAGTCTAGACCATCACCGATTTGCAGATTCTCTTCAGTGGCTAAAGAGTTGAGGGGCTTGATTTAGATAGAAAGCGTCGAATCAATCTGGGCTGAATTAGCCCAATCATTGTTATAGGCTATGGCCTGATCATCTTAGTTCGAAGGGGAGGTTGCGACAATTTCTATTGACGGCTGGATTTAAGCTAGCTAGGTATGTACATGAAGTTGGCGATACTTTGTTTTGATATGGTTGACGATTGATGCAAATGTGATCAAGCCTGTTATTGACACTTTCGGCTGTCCAATTTGATAGTCAGGTTGCTGAAGAAGATCAATAGAGTCTGTTCTGTCTCCAGAAGCCAGATAATCCTGGAGGCTTAGTCTGTCCCGCATCAATTCCAGTTGACGCGCGCGGTTGTGACTGGCCGTATCCAGTAGCCACCCATGGCAAATCATTGTTCTGGTCAACACAAGGATCATTCGAATGGCTCGTAGATAGCTGTTGTTGCCAAGAAGGCTCGGGTCTTCCATCATACCGGTCTTGTACAATGTCTTGAGAGACCGTTACCAAATGCTCTGGCTCTTGCCCCTCTGCCTGTCGGGTAAGAATGTCGGGTTCCCGGATACTAGTCGACTCTGGAGTATTCAGAAGATCATTGCCATTTAGTTCGGGTGATTCAAGTAACTGCTGTAAGTCTGATGCAACTTCTGCCGCGACCTCAGGGCGCACGATGGCACGGTAAGCAGCATCCAGCGTGCGATAGAACACGTCATCATCATCGACTCGGCCCAGCTCATAAAATTCGATGTCAGACATATGCGGCTGCTCAACATCTGGTACGGATGCAGGGAAAAGGACTGCATCCTCTGCCGATTCCTGGTGGAATGGCTCGCCCTGGTCTTCATTCAAGGTGTCTATGAAACGATCTTGGCTGTTTGATGTCCTGGCAGCTGGGAGGCTTAGGCAGCCCGGCTTATCTGAAGCTTCATGTGGTCCGTCTTGTTGTTGGTGGAGAACTGAGGGTTGCTTGGGTGGACTGTTGTTTACACTGCAAGCTGTTTCACAAGCGACGTTCGAATCCGCGGATTGTTTGGACATTTCGTTCTGTACACTACCGGCATTGGGAATATCCAAATGGTCTAGTGCAATGACCTCGCGAACCTCTTGTGGAGAGGTTTTGACTGCAGCTAGCTGCCCCATGTTGGCTTCCGGTGAAGCTCGATTTTGTCTGCCTGCTTCGCTTGACCATGATGCCTTTCTCTCCTCCAACAGTTCCCATAATTCGGCGAGACTCCAATACCGTCCGGTCAAGACAGTGTTTGTGATCTCAGAGCATAGTGCTTGGGGATATACTCCGACATGCAGCAGGTTCAGCAGGTGTTGTTCAAGGGCATCGCTTTGTTCCGTGTCGTCGACCCCAGTTTCAGTCCAAGTGTACGGAATAGATGATGATTGTTTTGATATCTTCCTTCTTTTATTGTGCGGCATGGGGGAAGAACTCCGAGAGTGACTGAAAACTGGGGAAATCTCACTGACAGGCGCCTCTTCAAATGCTAACAGCGGCATGACTGAGGCATCAAGCTTGCGTTTCACATCAACCAATTTTTTGTTTGAGTGAGACGTGTCGAGTTTGGAGCCATGTGCAGGGTCATCGAACTGTACCTCCTGTTGGTGGTACTCTCTCTCATGCTGTCCATCCAGAGTTTCTCTGACGGTCGATATGGGATACGGGCTGAGATTACTCCGGGACAGAAAGTTCATATCAGAAAATGCAAGATTGGATTCTGCGACATACTTCTGAGACCTGGTGACTGATGCAGATTTCGCAAGTCCGGCTGGGGTGTTTCCGTGCTGATTGGCCGCAGAAGAAGACCGTCCCTTGTTGAATATCCCTAGGTTCGTATTGCTGCGCAGCTATTTGGCGTAAGTGACATTCATCGAGGACCTGGGTGATTCTACTTACTGTCAATCTGTTTCCTGTGACATTGATGGCACGGAAGTCATCATTCATGGTATGCCTCCTGCCCCGGGGCTTTTTGGCTCTTCCTTTGCGAGACTGCGACTGGGTCTCCACAGCCGATGATGGGCCTTTGTACTCATAACGATTCTCGTGAGTCTTGTATCTGGGCCTTAGCTCGTAACAATTTCGAGATCTCTTGTGACTTTCACTTCCTGGTATCGTCTCGTGAGTGGACGGTGCGTTCGTTTCATTGAGGTGACATGAATCTCTCTTCCTGCTAGCTGAATGTCCATTCGCACGCATGTCATCAGACATCTCAAGTGGGATGCGGATCCATGGTATGCCCGTTGCAAGAGCTGTGTCCTTCACTTGTTCCTGGTTAATAGCTAAAGCTCTGTTAGCACGTAAGCTTCGTAGTTTTTGCGACAGCATACTTTGTCCCTGGTACTCCACAGTGGAAAGCCACTGATAGATTGGATTATTGCTCTCCATCAAAAAAAAAAAAAAAAGTCAACTCCTGGAACTCTGCGACTGGGCTGTTTCTGCAGAAATGTAAATTTGATGGGCAACTGGACAGAGTGAGGTGACCTGAGAGCACACAAATTCAGTTACCGCCAAAGAAGGCGCGACCATCTCAACTCCGTCCCCGGTCCTGTCTTATTATTGTTTCTTCATCTTTCCATAAATTCACAATGTTTGCTTCTTTGATGTTCTCTCTCGACTATTAGATGGGAATGGTTCCTTCATTCGATTCATCTACGAAGTGCTTCTGCTCAGAAGTTTTCGGTGCCATTCTCCCATGTCTGTTCTTCACCAACATACTGGAGACGCATATTAACATTGTATAGACGCAATCCTGGTGTCGGTTGATCGTCGCCAATTCCCGGGATCTCTCCCGGCATACGGAGTAGGCGGCCCACGGCCCAAGCCGCATGTGGGCCTACGGAGCACTGCCCTCTCTGCCCGGATACACGCACACGCAAAACCACTGTTGCGACTGACGACGGAACTGACAGGCTAGACCCATGACAGTAATCGAATGCAGATCTCAGTCTGTATTGCTAGACCAACTTTTAGCAGTCAATTCCCGACCGAATGAGGAAAGAAATCCACAATGCACCAACACGCATACAACCAATCATGCATGGACCTGTGAGGTACGGGAAATCCAACAAAATTCCACAGTCCATGCGCGGAGACTCCACTCGAGATACTGTTGCTTTCATGAATGGACATATCGCGGCCTTCATTGACAAGAGTATGGTCTTACTTTATACTTGCAGAGTACTCTGTCCACGGATTCACAATAGAATCCAAATACTCATCCAGCAGAAGCCCTCGCATTTACCAAGTGAGGGGCAAACAAAGGTACATCAGCCGTTGGCCTTTGTGCCGCCAATCCAAACGGAGCCCCGGATACCATATGATTGATTGCTGAAAGCCCGACGACCCGCAATTGAATCAACTCAAGGTTTAGGGTCGTGGACTGGTTTTGGCGTGTTTATCTCTGCAGCACTTCCCCCTCCCCCACCTTGGAACACTCTTGAGGCTAAGCCCGGACTTTTCTCTCTCTAGTCAAGCTCTCGGACAAAGACACGGTAAGCATAATAGATATTGCTCGTTATGGACTTGCCGTTGGTGTCCGACTAACGGAAAATCTCCGGCAATGTGGAAGCCCTAACGCAGTGTGATTGTTACACGGGACTGGATGCTGACTCGCCTTTTAACCACTAGGATCTCCCTGTCATCTCTCCCAGACGGATTCTGATTTTTATCCTTCCTTTCTTTTCGACCATCTCCTTCCTTCCACCCTCATCTTCTCGTCCTCGGATAGTCAGCTCGAGTGTTGTCTTTCTTCCAGCTTCCTCTGGCAGATCTTTAACACGATGTCTAAGCTCTTTGTCCAGTGTGTATTTTCTATCTGTGAACATAGTTGTGCAGGTAGGAACCAATCTAACCGTTGCTACGATGGAATTTAGCGGCCTTTCTTGGCATACTAGCGATGACACCTTGCGCGACGGTTTCCAGCAATTTGGCCAGATCGAAGAAGCCGTCAGTTCGCCTTGACCAGAGTACACTTCATGTTTCTTGAGCTTCTACTAACTCTACTGGCTACAGATTGTCGTGAGGGACCGTGCGACTAATCGCAGCCGCGGCTTCGGCTTTGTCCGCTTTGCTACTGACGCCGAGGCGGATGCTGCTTTGGGCGCCATGAACAACCAAGAGTAATCATTTAACCTCACATTCATCTTGAGTTCAAGAGAAATCTCATGCGTTGTTCAGATTTGACGGACGGGTCATTCGCGTCGACAAGGCATTTGACCGCCCCCAACGCTCCGAAGGTGGCTTCCAGGGCCGCGGTGGATACAATACCCAACCACAATCTAGTTACCAGGGTGGTGCAGCAGGTGGCTACTCTGGCTACAATAATGGCGGGTACAATAACGGTGCTGGTGGATACGGCGGGGGCTATAACCGTGGTTACAACAACTATGCTCCGAGCGGGCCCGCTGGCTATGGCGCAGGTGGTCCCGGCGGTTATGGTTAGTTTTTGTTTACTTAAGACATTTCTTGTTGTTTTTGCTAATTAATTGCATAGGCGGTGGCCCCAATACCGGATATGGTGGCGGCGGAGGTGAGTTATTGCATTATCTCGATGATGATCTTAACTAACATCTAAAGGCTGGCGCGGGAACAACCATGAGCAGGCTCCCCAAGACGGTCACCATTAGATGATTGAGCGTCTTTTTCAGTTCCTCCCTATGCGCCTTTCTTCCGCGATTCGTTTTTAAAAGAAGTGACGATCTACAACGGCTGGAATATGGTGGAAGATGAATTGGGAACAGCGGGGTCCTACCCTGGCTATTGAATATTGTATTGGGAAATTGCTATTTTTCTTGCGCAGGACTTGCTAGGAAGGGAACATGGATTTCTGGCTCGATCTTGGGTTTTATTGGATGCAGATTTGATATTATACGGTTGCGTTTCACCCTATCTCGCCTACAAAATTTTGGGGCCTTCTCTCTCTTTTGGCAGATTGCCCCATGTGGTTCCATATCTGCAATGTGTTTGCGTTCCACGATATATCCTTGCTATAACAGTGAACACAGAGCAAGACTGGTGATTTGATGGATATTTAAGCATAATCAGAATTTCTCCAAGGGTTACGGGTGACGAACTGAACCATGAACCACGACAAGGGGTTTTCCAGTTGGAGAAAACGAGGCATTGCCTATCACTACTACCTTGTGCTATTATTTTGGGTGACCATTACACTCATGCGCAATACAATTCCTGTTGGGCATCCTTGCTTTGTAGGAAAGTTCATTCTCGCCCAGGCCATAGTCTAAAGCGAGAAATACCCAACATACTCTTTAACGATATCAGACAAGACTACATATGTAGTGTTACATCAAAGCCCATATACTCCTATGAGAACAGTTTACTTTCCATTGCCAAAGCATGTATAGCTAGCAAGATAGTAAGCAGTTTACGTAGGCTTACTGTAGTGGTTCGATTCATCACCAATAGAGGATTCTGATAGTTTTTCCTACTGTCTTTCGTAACAAGACCGAGGCAATTTTTTAGATTGCTTCTTTCGCCATCTATGTATGCATTCTAGTAGGCAAATATGTAACCTATACTATGTGCCAACATTCAAAGTTATAACAAAGCCTCGACCCATAAACCTCATTCAATCGTCTCACGACCATCACGATCAACCTCTTCAGCCGGAACCTCCAAAGACCTAGTAACCTTGAGTTCAGCCTCCTCCTCCTCCTCCGCCTCCGCAAGTTCAGCTTCAATATCCCTAACCCTCTTAACCAAATCCGTGACATGAACATCCGCAGTCCCAAGCCCAAGACCCTCAAGACCCTTCTCCAGCATGAACAAATACTCAGATCCCTTTCCACTCAACCCATGCCCAGCACTAATAACCTGCGCCACATGCTGCGGCTCGCGATGAGCTGCGTCACGCAGGAACTGCGGGTTAGTCGGCTGGCCGATGTAGACCATGCAGATGATTGGAGAGGATCCGGTCGAGTCACTGGCTCCTTCCACGTCAACTGTCGGGTGGAATGGAGTGTAGTGCGCGCTGTACCCGTCGATCTCCCGCTCGTCGAGATAGTCGTGGACTTCTTCGGCGTGGGATGCTGGGATGTGGTACGCTGCGCCCCAGACTTTGCCTGTGGAGGATAATTCAGATTCTAGGTGAGCGACCTAGGGGTTATGTTAGTATGGCTGTGTATAGCAGAGAGCATGTGGGACGTACTGGGTCATCCAGGGTCTCCCAAAAGGTCCGCTCAATTACGGTAACTACTCGGCCTGGTTGCTCGGGGGTGCCGCGGTGATCGGTACTTGGGGAGCAAGTCAGTTGTTTGTGACTAGTTTAAATGACAATGTATGTGTATTGCACACAGTCAACAACATACCTGGCCTAGATTCATGGACAATAACCAATGTTAGTTTGGTCAATTCGAACGTGGGTATGTGCACAGCCCTTTCTAAGGTGAAGGATTCACGTACCTGCCAGAAACGCCGCACGTAGCCACTAATATAGCCCGGTACGCGCTGGTCTGGACGATATAGTTAGTCAGTTGATTCTTGATCAAAAACGACCAATACAAGGTCTCGTTTTGGTGCTATCATTGAGCACTTTAACACGCAGTCTCGCGTACCATAATGTGGAGGCGGTTTCCAAATCAAACTCCTATAAACATAGTCAGGATTTGATACCAAACACCTCAGCGACACCATTTCGAAACAATGAGTTAACTCACCCATAACCAAATACCCAGAGATCACCCTTAGGAAAATGACTCTTCCATGTTCGACCGTCTGGATGGACCCTGTGTCCTTGTGCAATAGCGGCCATATCAACTATACCGATGCCAAATGTGCCCCGGGAGTTTATTGGCTGCGGTTTTCGACCTTCCCGGGAGGGGATGGATTAATAATTCAATCCAGCGACGGCTTCAAGATTGTTTTTGCGGGGGAACAGCGAGTCAAATTCAGGGAAGGAGACAAAGAACTCGAACTGTTCGCTAAAGATGGGATGCTGTTATAAATTGAATTTCACCACAATTGTATGAACATTCCAAATGTTGAAGTTGTCCAAAATCGACCATACACCGAGTGTTTGCAGTGTTTGCTCTTGGGCATCCCGCCATCGGTGTGATGGTGAGACATCCAAACACTTTCAGTGTATGTGGGATAAACAAGTGCTCGGATGGTCTATAGAGCGAACCAGATACCTTTGCATCTATGACCCGAATAGATGGTACCTGGTGTGGAATCCTATTCATGTGAGACGTTGGCTCCTGTCTTGAGTAATGTCTTGAACAAACCTCCTTTCAACGGAAGAGACAATTCCGAGCAAAGATGGCAGAAATGAAGAATACAAATGCATGTTCTTCTGAGACGACTGACAAGGAGTAGGTGCAGCTTAGTACAGAGTTGATGACCCTCGGGGACTGCTTGTTGCCACTCAGCTTGCCAATCATGCTCTTTGATGCATCATAGCATGTGTTCATCGGTCTTCAAACACCCCTGGAAGCCAAGAGGTTTGAACTTGAGACTGCAAGCCCTCGTGCTATTGGTCTGATATGGGATTTGGAAGCTTTTGGTGGCTACATAAGCCAGTCGCTCCTGTCACTGAGGCTCCCTGATGTACATATCCCTATATCCTCCTCTCTTAGGCAAAAGAGCGATGTTGATCAAAATCCCTTCTCTGAGCACGTTGATTAATCTGAGCTGCAAACGCGGGGATACTTTATCTCAATTGCAACAGATTGAACCCGATATACCTGGGTGGCAGCCTTCCTATCTCCGGCGACGAGTGTTGATCGTATTTGCGACCACATTTTGTGGAGTTATAGCTGCCCTCGAAGCACTCAACCATGTTTCCCAAGTTCACGATGGAATTGTCTCTTCAGACGAAAGCCGCTACTACCTATGGACTTACGGACCCCCTGCCATCTTCACTATTATCGCGACTTTGTGGTCGCGTGTTGAATTTCAAGTGAAGCAAAGAGCACCGTGGAAGTCGATGACTGAGAAGTCCGGAGCGGCCAGGGAATCTATACTTCTGGACTACGTATCCGAGATGCAGGTGGCATCAATGGCCAAAGCTATACGAAACAGACACTTCGACGTGGCGGCTGGAATTTCCTGCTCTATGCTTCTGCGTCTCTTGGTCATTTTCTCCACCGCTCTCTTTTCATTTAATAGGGCACAAATACATCAGTCGTCAGCCATCGGACAGGCTATTGTCCATGAAAATCGAATCGTCATGTCACAGGTCTCACTTCGTGTGATGGAGGTGTGTCTGATAGTAGGGATCTTGCTAGCTGTTGCCATGATCTTTCTGGGCCCACGCACGACTATCGCACCTTGGAACCCGACTTCCATTTTATCTGTTGCCGCAATTATGACAAAGAGCAATGAAATTTGTCGATCACTTCGCGGGACAGGTGCGGCTCCATTAGATGCGCTTCATCATAGTCTGAAAGACCGGCGCTACTATTCAGAACTTACGCCCAACGGCTTTTTGGTCAAAATGGAAGGAAATGAAATCAGAAAACTCGATAACCTGGAGAATCACACATTGACGTGGGCACCATTTCCTGGTCTGATTGCTCGCAGTGTCATCTTCGGTGCAGCCGCTTTACTTATTGCGGCCTTGGAGATTGCATTGCGTGTCTCGCAAAAGAACGATGGGCTGACAAATGTCTCCTCCAATGGACACCAGCATTATCTGTTCACGATTATTTCCTCGCTAGTCATGCTTAGCATTGGTCTTTTGCTCGCAACAATGGACTTCAACATCCGAAGCCTCACACCCTATGCACAGTTGAAACGGCCTACTGGTGCACTATTCGAGGACTCCATGGCGGTGGATTATCTAGATTCACTCGCTACCACCAACATTATCCGTTCGGTCCGTACAAGACACTTTGCTGTTTTAGCTACTGCATCAGCTACCTCGATCGCCTCGTTCCTAGTCATCGTCACAGGCGGCTTGTATTCCACAGTCGAGGTTCCTCACCAAATCAGTGTCAATTTGACACAAGAGACCACTTTTTACAAAGCAAATCCAGCAGACGCTGTCCGAAGCTCCAGCATGGTTGCTGCCAAACACATTCTTCAGGAAAATCCGAGTTTCCCACGCTGGACCTACGACGAGCTCGCATTCCCCAAACTTTCCATGGATGTGCCCTTGTCCAGCAATGAGACAGAGAATTTATTTGTAGACGTTCGGATACCTGCCTTGAGAGCCGCTCCCGCTTGTTATTTCCAAACGGGCAGCCAACTGCAGTGGAATTTTACTAAGGCCAAGCATGGCAACGAGTCAACCTACGGACTCAGAGTTCTCGCGCCTAACATGCCCTGTTCTCTGGCAGACCGAAACATTGGATCAACTTCCTTGACTCCTTCACTAACTGTTCTCAATTCGCAAGGGCTTTTCGGTCAATCAAACAGGATCCCGTGCGGCAACAGCTACAACACCAAACCCGCAACCTTGTATATCTGGGGAAATATCCAAAATGATTCTGCGGAGAATATAAGCGCGATGACTTGTGTTGAAGCTGCAGAGACAGTCGACACCCTGACAAGATTTCAGCTGCCTGGCTTCGACATCACCGATGACCATCCCCCGGTCCCCGACGAGTCATCTACGAGATCAGCCCCAGATGTTGAGATCCCACGGATCAAGTGGGACTATTTCAATGCTGCAGATGCTACAACTGAGAACTCCAACTTGGATTGGTTCTTCACAGCGCTGATTATGGGAAAATATGCGATACCAGCAGAAAGTCTCTTGAATCCAGACTCCAGCGACATGGTCATCAAGGCAATCAACCACCATGATAGGATCCTCCAAGCACAGGCATTCAACAATTACTCTCGCAATGCGGCGGACGGCACGCTGGACCATGCCCCCATTCACGGGAACATTACGGTGTCGAACCGACTGCATCTATTGCAGGACGCAGCATCAACACGCATTCTTGAGGCGCTTCTCACCTCTATCCTCGTGTTGAACATTATCGGTTCCCTTCTCACGAACACAGATCACATCTTGCCAAAGAACCCGTCTAGTATTGCCGCCGTCGCCAGTCTTCTTGCCGACTCAAATGTCCTGACTCGGTACGAAAAGGGGATGGGTGATCCAAATGAACAGTCCCTTGGTCAGACTTTCTTTTCCCGGTGTCGCTTTTTCCTAGGATTCCGAGGAAATGCGTCTGGTCAGGGAGATCCGTGGCAGTTGTCGGAAGACCAGGGTTGCGAGAAGTACTGTATATACTACTCGGAGCGAGGTGGTGAGACGATGTTGGGTAACGGGTCGATGTGGATGAGGAAGGAATTCCGGGCAAACGAAACTATGGTCGAAGAGCAGCCGGTATAATGCTTCTGTGTTCAAGAAGCCATGGATATCTTCTACTCATGTATATGCATCATGAGAGTTATCATACCCAAACGGTTAGGTTTCCTTGGCATCAACTTAGGTATGATATGATCTGCACTATGGCAATGGTCAGCGTAAACGAGGCAGATGATACCGGACAACCTTTGATATACAGTCTAATAATATACTCCTACTATTAGGTCGTTTGTGCCATGTAACATACAGTCTAGGTAGGTAGGTAGTCCCCAGGGCTGTTCATGTAGTTAATCTGCACCCTGGATTACCACTCCCTTATCGTATCGTTATCTTATCGTTATCGTCTATCGTCTATCGTCTATCGGCCCTGATGTTATCGGCTTCTTTTTCTCCCGCAAACCACCATCAGACGCGCCTTGGACGCTCGGTATTTTGCTTACTTGAATTTCATTTTTGAAGCTTTTGAATCAAGATCTTCACTATGGCAGGCCTCCTTCGCCTCCTTAAAATGCAGTACACCCCTCCCATCGATCCCAAAAATGTATCCTTCGCTGGCAAGATCGTCATTTTGACAGGCGCCACCTCTGGTCTTGGCTTCGAAGCTGCCATCAAAATCCTCAATCTCGGTGTCGAGTCTCTCATCATCGGATCACGCAGTGTGGAAAAAGGCAACAAGGCCAAAGCCGACCTCGAAAAGGCCACCAACCGACGCAACGTGGTCAAAGTATGGGAGCTCGAGATGAACAGCTTCCAGAGCGTCAAAGGCTTCGCTGAACGCGTCAATCGCGACCTGGACCGTGTCGATATCGCTTTACTTAATGCCGGTCTCTGGAATCGAGAATACAATCAATCCTCCGAGAGCTGGGAAGAGACACTACAAGTCAACACACTATCGACCTCGATGCTGGCCTTACTTCTACTTCCCAAGCTAAAGAAAAGCTCCTATGCTGAAAACCCCGCCCACCTGACCGTCGTTTCAAGTCAACAATTCGTCCGTGTCAAACCTGAAAGCGTCCGGACCGATGACTCGCTACTCGCTCACGTGAACGACCCGGAAAACTTCAAAGGTCCCAAGCAGTACGGCATTTCGAAGCTTCTACTTGAATACATGATGAAACATATTGCCAACATGGTGCGCGACGACGATGGCACTCACACCCTCATTGTTAATACCGTTAGCCCTGGGCTGTGCATCTCGGCTTTGGGTCGCCAGTACACTCATTGGTGGGAGAAGTGCTTCGTTTGGGTTTTGCACAGATTGTTCGCGCGGAGCACAGAGCAGGGGAGCCGGTCGCTGGTTAGCGCGACGCTCCTTGGGATTGAATCTCAGGGGAAATGCTGGCGAAGTGAGGGGTATCTTGAGTAAGACAATCCATGTCTCAGTGTCATCAGTGCTAATAATTTTATAGTGAGTCAGCTGCATTGACTACTGGATTGGAGGGAGAGGAACTACAGGAAAAGGCTTGGGAGGAGATTATTTCCGTGCTGGAGGTGCAAGCGCCGGAAGTGTCCCTCATCTCTCGTGGCCTGTACCAGGGCGTTTAGATGTTATGGCGCTGGCGAGCCAACAAGGCTCGACCCAAAAAGTGGTTTGTACATGCGCCTAGCGCATCTTTGCAGAAAATCAAGCGTTCTTGCCTCATTGAGATACCCCTGTTAATATTAACGTGTGAATACTTGGACCCTTTTGGCTTTTACTTTTGATTTCTACAATATACAACATGCATTGCATCCCCGCAATCCTCGTCAGATATAGTCCGAGAACGCCACAGGCTTTGTAGTTCGCGATTTCAAACAATGGGCTCAGGTTTAGCACCGTTATCCAGCAGGATCTGCACCACCTTCTCGTGGCCTTCTTGCAGTGCGGCCTTGAGGGCGTTGCCATATTCACCACCTTCAGCATTGACGTCGGCACCATGATGTAGTAGGATCTGCACTACCTTCTCGCGGCCTTTACACGATGCGGCCTGGAGCGCGTTGCCAAATATACCCCCTTCGGCATTGATATCGGCACCCCGATCTAGCAAGATCTGGACCACCTCCTCATGGCCGGCTTCTGATGAGGCCTGGACCGCGTTGCCAAATATACCCCCTTCGGCATTGATATCGGCACCTCCATCTAGCAAGATCTGGACCACCTTCTCCTGACTGTCTAATGATGCGGCCTGGAGCGCGTTACCATATTTACCCCCTTGGGCATTGATATCGGCACCATGATCTAGCAGGGTCTGCACTACCTTCACCTGACCATCCCTTGACGCGAGCTGGAGCGCGTTGCCAAATATACTATCCCCTTCGGCATTGATATCGGCACCTTGATCTAGCAAGATCTGTATCACCTCCTCATGGCCGGCTTCTGATGCGGCCTGGAGCGCGTTGCCAAATTTACCCCCTTTGACATTGAAGTCGGCACCATGATTTAATAGAGTCCGCACCACATGCCCACGGCCTACATGTGATGCGGCCTGGAGCGCGTTGCCATATTTACCCCCTTGAGCATTGACATCGGCACCATGATCTAGCAGGGTCTGCACCATCTTCTCATCCACCGCCCTCTCGTAGTATTCCTCCTGGGCCCCGCCGTTGAAAAATCCAAAAGATGCAGCTTGGAGCGCGTTGCCAAAAAAGCCCCCCTGAGCATTGACGCCGACACCATGATCTAGAAGGGTCTGCACAACCTTCTCATTCACCGACTTCTGAGTGTTCAAAGCTGCACCTATTGTGTTCTCATGGCCCCACCTCGCTATAAGGGCAGATAAAATGTACTCCAATCTCAAAAGGACTGCATAGTACACAGGCGATGGGATACCTTCGACAGCGCGGTTAAAGTCATCTTCTTGGGCCGATGGATTATAAATGCCCCCACCAAAACGTGGGGGCATTAGACGATCAATATCATGCAGCTGTACCCATGTCACAAATGACTCTGGCTGGTCCTTAAATAGCCTCAAGATTAAGGGTTCAATCTCGGACTTCCCTTTCCCAGAATATTTGTAAAAGCGACACCATCGCATAGCGGCAAAGCTAGCCAAAGGAAACACTTCCAGCTTTGCTTCATTGAATTCTCCATCCGAGAGTGTTGGGTCTAGGAGGTAAACGAGGCAAATTTGAGCTATCTCTTTGTGGGCCGGTTCTTCTTGAATCGCAAATCTTGCTGCACCTTGTTGCGAAATTCGATCTGATTCAAGATACTCCTGTACAGAAAAGTGCGCTATACGAGCAATCGTAGTCGGTTGTCCAGAGACTTCGTCTTTAATGACTGCGAGCTCTATAAGGCCAAGACAGATATCGAGGAGATGATCTTGGCTAAATGATCGACCCTCACGATCTAATTGCCACTTTCTAACATCAATAGCAAGGGCGCCGATGACCTCCTTCACAGTGAGTGGCTGAGCAGACACACAAAGTAACGTCAATACCAGCCGTGCTTCCGGGGCATCTTGCTCGTCGATGCTGCACAGCATTCGCTCGTATGTCTCGTCGAGATCACGGGGCAAAGAACGCAGACATTTATCGATGTGATTTCGGATCCGGGCCCGTTTTAGGGCAAGGAGTTGGCATTCGACATATCTGAATCTGTGCAATTTATTAGTCAAATTATTGTACTAGTGTTCTTTGTTATTACTCACACTCCCTGTGCCTTACTCGCCAGTTTCTCTTGAATCTCTTCGTGGCGAGATTTCCATTGTCGAAGCTTGGAGTCATTTCTAAGCTGGTAGGAAATGAAGTTTTGAATGTCTGTATCCGTGTCCGGATTTTTCATTGAGATATCCTGGGATGAGGGGACTTTCAGAGAAAGGCGGATGTCCATTTCGTTACGGCTGGTCACTAGGAGATGTAAGGTGGGCAAGCCCCACTGCCGGATCGTCTGTACCGTATCTAAAACGCCCTCTCTTTTATTGTCTCGGGGGCTCTCATCCAACGCATCCAACAAAATGTAGGTGTCGTTAAACCTGCAGATAGTCTTTTTAAGGGTGTCAAGTAGGGCTTTCACTGGCGGAGTACCCGTCTTATTCAAATCATGCAGGTCTTGTAGATCTTTTTCGCCCCCCTTAAGTTGAGCCGATAGCTGCAATAACAATGCGCGTAACATGCCGGGACAGTCCCTCTTAGACTCGTCATTGAAGGAAAAGTAGAAGAATCCGATTCCTATGCTAGATTGGTGTTGCCTCTCGCGGACTATATATTGGATTGCCGTCGAGCATAGGACCGACTTGCCACACCCGGCGAAGCCATTGAGCCAGAGAAATGAATTGTGCTCAAGCAGCCAGTTCTGAAATTTCTGGCCGTTGACTAACCATTGTCCCGTACTTGTATGGCGTTTCTCGTATGCGGCGTTGTGATCAATGGTCGCATCTGGGGCCTTGAGCCAATCACGAATCGTAGTAGAGATGTGAATCGTATTCATCCGTTCGACGAGTAGTTTAATCTCAGAGATCCCATCTTCAAGCCCAGTCTGGTTCCTAAGCTGTAGCACATTCAATGCAAGAGACAAGTTTTCCCGTATCTCGCCGATGTCCTCTTCAAGCTTCTTCAGGGTACTCTCCCTAAATGGATAGGTTGCCCGGCGCCCGACGAGTTGTATTCGGGCTTTCAGACCCAGAGCGGTATCTTTTTGGAATTTCTGACATACCTCGCTCAGTTCCTCAATGATCTCACGGCATCCCACTGCCGCTTTGTCTTCTCTCGGAGTAGGGCATCCGTCTGAGGCTGACCACTTTGTCGTGCGTCATCAAGGGCCTGGAGGATACCGAGGAGGTTCTCAAGTTTCAGTGTGATCTTGGCCAGAGCAAGAGTCTGGTCCTTGTATGCGGAGTAAAAATCGACTAGAGATTTGGTAACTTGGATACCAAATGACAGCAACCCGGCAACTCCAGATGCGATAGAGAGTGGATCGGCCATAATGAAAGGAAGTTTCCAAATCTCAGCAATTGAAGGTCTGCATTGAGTGGACACGGTGGAAAGATGATTGTTAGTGTTGGCGGGGCATTCGCCCAACCATCGTTGGGTACCCGTTGGACGTCTCAGCCTCCTACTTAGCCCTGGAGGTAATTTCGCAGCCAAAATTCGGAGGATCGTCTCCCTAATACCATCCAAACATAACTACTCTGTACCCCCTAGGTGTTATGTAAGCGATATACCCGTACTGTTAGTATTGTGGCAGGACTTCGATGTCTTATACTGTACCTAAAGGGGTAGTATTTAAGCGCTCGTCGTATTCGTATTCTTAATAAAGTGCTAGATAGAGCTATAATACTCCGTAAGTGCTACCTAGGTAATTCACTATATTATTAATAGCTTGGATATAGGAAAAGACTGTTTAGAAGCAGTTATATTTAGTTAACTTATAAGAAATATATATGATTTGGATATAAAACCCTTATTATTTTAACTGTCTCAATGGGTTCGTACTCCAGTTACTACAAGGTTTCTCCCTTGGCGCGCTAAAAATCGATGCCCCACGGCTCCGCTTTCAATCTGTCTCTCCTTTTATTCTTCTTTCTTCTTCTTCTTTTTCCATATACCTTCATTGCACTTCGCCAGAGTCCGTGTCGCATTGTTCCTCTGGATTGCGTCACCTATAGGGCTCCAACTATGGCCTACAACAAATCCTACAACCCCGATGCGCTGCCAGCGTAAGTGCATAGTCGAATCTAGCGAGAGTCTACAGTTACTGATCACTGACCCGGTCAATATTACAGTCACGCTGAGCCAGAACAGGTACAGAATTCGACACAGGCGGCCTCATCTTCCTTTTGTTAACGGTCAATTAGGTCGCGCAGATGCTAGGCAACATGAATGTATCAGGCCAAAGCCACACCTCGAGCCACGCCCCGAGCCACAACCAAAAACCGCTTCCCTCTCGCCCACCACCGCAAACAAGCCACAGCAGCGGTATTCCTCCCCGCGTTCCTGTATCCAATGCTCCCCCGCAACACGCATACGCC
>PKQL01000389.1:0-26604 GCA_002916455.1 Penicillium sp. CF05
GGGTCTGTAATTGCGGTGGAAGGGAAATTCGGGTGGGGGGGCATTAAGGGCCGGGGGTTAAGGGTAATCCGGACGAGATCGATGGCAGTCCAGGTCTGGCATATGGGCACTCACAGAGGGTTAGCTCCGGAGAGATCAAGATATACTACTATCTCATAGGCAACTAGGGCAAATCATTGCATTTTCAGCCTAGTTTCGGGCACTTTTGGAGATCGTAATACCCTGTAATGAACTGATAGGTACATAAAGAGATATGACGATGCATAACGGCGGCTGTTGGGTTTGTCTGGAAAAGGCTAACCATCCCTTTCACCACCGTTGGGCTGGTCTGCCCAACCGAGACGTGTCCCATGCAGGTAGTAGCCATACAGAGACATCAGCAGAGCCCGAGTCTCTGGATCGGCTTGGCGAGGTGCATTGGTGTGTGTCGAGGGCCTATTGACCATGAGCACAGCCCGCATAATGCTGAGACCATGGGGAATGTATTTTCTGACGAAGTCCCGAATTGGATGATGAAGTTGATCAATATTTCACGAACTGGACTAATTATCGTGACCTCAGTGGTATGCGGGCCAGCCCTTCCGAACCGCTCGATCCCTTTGGCTTCATGTATACCATAGCGCGGAAACTCCACATTGACTCCACAGGTAATTGACGCGCCCCCGGACAAACCGTCTCTATGAGATATCCGAATCCAACTTCATTGTCATCATTTCCATGATCTAATTACTCGCTTTTTCCCCTCTTGTGGATCGAACATGAAATTGATTGGAAAGGAGAATCAATCTTGAAACGCCATGGACAGGGGGGGAAAGCCAAAAAAAAAAGAATGGAAAAGAAAAAAAAAAAGAGAAAAAGAAAAAGAAAATAGGAGAAAAGACCGAACCCCGAAAAAAAGACACCAAGCCTGTTTGGATTAGGCTATTAATCGATATGGTTGTTCACAGGGATATCGAACGGTTTTTTTTTTTTTTTTTTCTTTTTGGAGTCGAAGTGGCTCTGCCACTAAACTGACCCGACGTCGACTAGCGCCTCCGGTCCTGCAGGGGCGTGCGTGGCCCTAAGCGCCAGGGCAGTGACCCCTCTGCCGCGCCTTTCCTTTGGAACTCCGTCAACTCGGCAGTTCAGAAATCAGTGCGGAGAAGACGGTAATTGCACATTGTGTTGTAAATCGTAATCACTTCTGCTGAGCAATAGCCTCCACTTGAGTTCGTAGTCGCTCTATTGTGTCGATCAGGTCCGCAAGTTGCGGTATTTGCCCGAACTGCCCCATGTCTAGCTCACGCGCGGCTTGCTGATCCACACTGGGTGCTTTTCCAGGGCCTAGGCGATTCGTTTCAACTAAGGAGGGGTGGTGTGGATCCTGACACCTTGACTCAGTCGGGTTTTCAGAAGCTCCTTGACCGCGTGCCGACATTGGGCCAAGTTGGCTGCTCTGTCGTTTTGAATGTCGCCATTTAGACTCGTATGCCCATATCAATGCGACAAACGGGAGGTGAGTGGCTCGAAGCAAGACAATGCGTACACTGCGAACTGTTCCGGCCGAGAGAAAAAGCCGCATGGGGCGGATACAGAGGAGGGGAATAAGATTCTGCTCAGTGTTAGCTTGGAAATATTCCAGAACATACAAAGAGAAGATTCTATTCAGGGATCAGACGCTAACTGACCAGGGGTGGCATGAAGTATGTCAGTCGTCGAGAATTGCTGCTTTCTAGGACATAAATGGCCAACCTGATTGGCTTGTCAGTCAAAATGGAATTTTCCATGGGGGCAGTGCCAAAATCCAGACAAGCAGGGATGTCTGTATACTTACTGGAATAGATATTCTTCTCGGGCATGGCACATCACCTATCACAATACAGATTGAATGGAAATTAATCGGCTGCCACACCCAGCTATAGTAGACTGTGTTTACTTACCCCTTCAAGACTCATACTCATCAAACTAATCAAGGATGAGAGAATAAGGGTATTGGTCATTAGAGCGAAAGTAAGCCTATAGGCCATTCCAACTGTCAGCATCTTTTGCATCCATCGTCTAGTGAAAGAAAGCCACTGCGTGGAAGTTGTAGCAGATCCCCGTGTGCTAATGGCGCCCAAAAAAAAGCCATGCAACCGGACGTCACTTGCATATTGGAACGTGATCAAAAGCACATGCGACTCTTGTGTTTTAATGTGTGGCGCAATAAAATCAAAGAAAAAGTCAAGGAACTCACATCAAGCCATAGCCGAAGATGGGGGAGATCTAAAAAATTAGCGTGTAAGTCAACTTCACACGATAGCCAACCATGTTGCCAATACTCCGGGATAATGCGATTTTGAGCTGCAGGACAGCCGCCTGGTGCGCAGACTTACTTCAGACGCGGTGTCCTATCATCCAATCAATTCAGCCACTGTCAGTGCACATCCCTAAAAGGGAAAGGAGACATGAACCCACTAATCCAAGAACGCTCGATCTGTTTCAGTCAGTAAAAAAGAAAAAAGAAAAGCGGTCTCAACAGGGATTCTTTCACCGTACCCAAAGAACACCTTCACTAACAAATGTGACATTGTGCTGAGCGACAAGCGGTCACGCGCGAGCATGGTGAATGTGGTCAAGAACCCTGCAGCGGTTCAGTAATTTGGCTCCGAAATGCTTCTCACCTGTATAGGTATGTGATTAGCCACACTTACCAATATACAATACTACCACCACCGGGAAGAACCTGAAGAATGCTTTCGTCTGAAACACTTCCTCAATCAGCCTTGGGTCCCAAAGCCAACCCGAGCAAGGATTAGGGGTACACCGCACCATCTCTTTCAATACCGGTATCTGTTCATAGCCACAATCAGTCAATCCATTTATAGAACAATAATGTTGCATGCAGGATCCACTTACTAGACTGCCGAAGTATGAATTCAAGCTCACGAGTGAGCAGATCCTAGTTCATTCCGTATCAGCCCTGTGCCCCAGATGGTAATTCCACGAATAGGCATGCCTCGGTACAAGAAATAGAGCCTCCAGGGATAGGATGTCGAATGACAGCTCAATAATGGGGTTGTCGTCCTTCGCTAGCCCGATGACCCCTGTGGTCTCTTCATTAGTCGCATGGTTGACACAGATGACCTGCTAGCAACGAGCCGCAAGGCAGAATGAGCAATCAGTGACTCACTTGTTATGACAAATGCTATCCCAACACCAATTATGCTTAAGTTCCAGAGACTCCAGAAATCCATTTGGTAGAAAATGACACCTGCATCAATTATTCCACTCAATTCATCGTATGCAAAAGCAACGATCCACACATACATCACCGCCTCGAAGATGCCAACGGCCTCTTGTCTCCTCTCTACCAGGACTGCATAGTAGAGAAAGAGGAAAGATATGAAGAATGCTGCTTCAAAGATTTTCCGGTACAGAGGTACTCTCAGGCGTGAGTATGGGTCAGCCGTTCTAATGGAAGAAAATTGTCAGTATCTCTGCAAGACTATTGCTTATTGTGTCTTGCCTTGTGTTGAAAATGTGAGGTTTCTTGGTTGAATTGACTGTCAGAGAATCCCAGAAAACGATTTCACCCTTCCAAATACCATCAACCACTCTTTGAACAACTCGTTGGCTCAGAAACCTCTTTGCATGGGCAATCGTTGCTATCTCCAGTGCATTCAAACCAAAGAATTGGGAATATCTATGGGCGGCATAGGTTTCATCATCTCGGTGTGTATCCTGCGAGGCTCCAGATAACTGTGTCTCTGTGGTTCTCTTACCGCCAAAAAAACGATAAAAAGGAGAGTTTGGCAAGAGAGGAGTGGTCTCACTTTCCGTCTGGCTCGTATCACCTTGGATAGATGTCAGGCCATGGTTACCTGCTTCCGATTCAATGATATTTGCCGAACCGCGTCGCGGTGTTGGTAGCTCTTCCAATAGAAACTCAATTGTCTCGCGCTGGTTCAGGTGACACAGGAATTGCCAGGCAACAAATTCGCAAGCTGCACCACGGCTCTCATTGAGTCCCCAATCATCCTCGGTGGCAGTAGTGAAGTCCCATTTGAGTATCCTGGGTTTATTAATCAATAAATCCAGTTTCCCGTCCTTTTCGTCGTGAACTTACATCAATGCTACAATGATAAAGGGATTGTGCGTATCATCTGCCAAAGCATGGACCAGCTGTCTAAGACGGTGTCCTTGGGATCCATACAGCATTTGCTCAAACGTGTAAGCCATGTCACCCACGGCCATGCTAATGAAGCTATAGGGGGCTTCGTTAATTCTGCTTAGTCAAGAAGGTAGACAGTACTTACTTGTACAGCTTAGGAAGCACATCGAATAGCGGCTCATTGGTTTCAATCACCGGGATTTCGGTATGATCCATGTGTGAATCCATCTGGAGGAGTTCTACTTCGATTAGCGGGTCTCCCCGTGGCCGCCAAAACCAGCCACATACCGACGTCAAGCGTTGAATGTTGAATGTTCCCAGAGTTGATTTCAGGATTTGTTTTTCAATATATTTGGCTGTTTGTTTTTGTTGTCCTTTTTTTTTTATCTAGCGTATCTCCCGAGATAGGGCAAAACTCCAAGTATCAAGGCCGAGGTATCGATGGAAGGTCCATGTCGTTTGACCAGTGGGGGTATCAATTGGCCACAAATAACATTGCAACAATGACCTTTGTGATCTTAAGATAAAACAATTCAAAATATCCAATATTAAACAGGAAGAATCGCAAGAGGGAAGGAAAGGTGACGAGCTGGAGGTTGCCAACATCTCGCTGACCGCCTTGCGCACGTGTCGACGCGTCCAGTGACTTCATCGGCTTCAACTCGTCTTTCCTTGTCGCATAGCTCTCCCCAATCATCTCCATCTAATTAAGTCAATCTCTGACTCTGAATATCCACAAATCTCCAACGGGGAGATGAGGGGCAGTCGACACCATGGGACAAGGCTACTCCCTCACAACCCTGTCCGCGGGGTCGGCCGGGATCGATGTGCCTGAATTAGCTGACCTGGTGTATGAGAAGTCGATGGGGGGTGGTAGGTTCATGAAAAGCATTCGCGCACGGCAACCAAATGGTCTGGTGATTATCAAGGTTATCATGAAACCGTTCCCAACCATGGAACTGGAGCCATATATCAAAAACATTACAAGTATGTTTGGATCCTTTTTACTATTATAAACTCCTAATATTCATGTCCACTTCAGGGGAACGAAAGCTGTTGGCGGATGTGCCGAATGCGCTAAGCTACCAGAGGATTCTTGAAACTGCCACGAGTGGATACCTTGTGCGCCAGTACATGCACAGCTCTCTCTATGATCGGATGAGGTATGTCTGTCGCAGCTGTTGCCAGCGAATGAAGCCTGACATAAATACAGCACACGACCTTTCCTAGAGCATATTGAGAAAAAGTGGATTGCCTTCCAGCTGTTGTGTGCTCTTCGAGATTGCCATTCACTGGATGTCTACCATGGTGATATCAAAACTGAAAACGTTTTGGTCACGGCCTGGAATTGGCTGTATCTTTCTGACTTCTCATCATCCTTCAAACCCACATTTCTCCCGGAGGATAATCCAGCAGATTTCTCTTTCTTCTTCGACATCTCCGGGAAGCGAACCTGTTACTTAGCCCCCGAGCGCTTCTCTGTTGCCGGGGAAGAGCCCAGTGAAAGCGGCGTCAACTGGGCAATGGATATCTTCAGTGTTGGCTGTGTCATTGCAGAGCTCTTTCTTGAAGCGCCGATCTTCAACCTGAGCCAAATGTACAAGTATCGCAAAGGAGAATACAGCCCAGAACACAGTCAACTAGCCAAAATCGATGATCCGGACATTCGGGAGCTGATTCTACATATGATACAACTTGAGCCAGAATCTCGGTACTCAGCGGATGAATATCTGAATTTCTGGAAGGGCAAGGCCTTTCCGGAATACTTCTACAGTTTTCTCCACCAATACATGTCCCTCATGACCGATCCTTCTTCCGGGAGAACAAACGTGGATGCAGAATCAGCCAACCGAGGGGAGGCAGACGAGCGGATTGAGCGAATATACCTAGACTTCGATAAAGTATCTTACTTCCTCGGTTCCAACACCCGTGGCGTTGGGGCTCTATCTAATGTGCCTGTCTCCAAATCGACAGGCAACACTCTTCCTGTGAGGCTTGATCTTCCAAATGATGAAAGTCAAATTCCAGCACCACAGTCACAGCCAGAGGATGGTGCTCTGATTTTCCTAACACTTGTGGTATCCAACTTGCGAAATACAGCCAAGGCATCGGCTCGGATCAAGGCCTGCGATATCCTTCTTGCATTTGCGGAAAGGCTGTCAGATGAAGCTAAATTGGATCGCATCATTCCATATATCATGGTCTTATTGACTGATCGTACCGATACTGTCAAGGTGGCTGCGATCCGCACCTTAACCCAATTACTAAAAATGGTCCAGGTGGTCTCTCCAGTCAATGCCTATCTGTTCTCCGAATACATATTCCCAAGGCTCCAGCCATTCGTCGCTACCTCCAACAGCAAGTCAAGTGCCATGGTGCGTGCGGCATATGCCTCATGCATTGCGTCTTTGGCCCAGTCGTCCTTGAGATTTTTGGACATGATCCAAGCATTGCGTTCCGATACCCGTCTGGCTGCGATGATCCCGGTCGGCTTTGAGCCCCGGTGGACTGAGGATGCCACTTATCACAATCTCTACGACGTGGCTCGGGTCGATCTTCTGGAATACTTCGAGGTTCACACAAAAATGCTGTTGACAGACCCGGATGCATCAGTCCGGCGGGCATTTCTGGGCTCCGTGTCCAGCCTCTGTGTCTTTTTCGGAAATCTCAGAGCAAACGAGGTTGTTCTTAGCCATTTGAATACGTACTTGAACGATCCAGACTGGATTTTGAAATGCGCGTTTTTCGAGACTGTCATTGGTGTCGCCACTTACGTGGGGAGCCTGAACCTGGAGCTATACATATTGCCGCTGATGGTTCAGTCCATGACTGAGCCTGAGGAATTTGTTGTTGAAAGGGTGATTCGATCTCTGGCAGCTATGGCTGACTTGGGCTTATTCCAGCGATCAACAACGTGGGATCTCCTAAACACGACTGTTGGATTTTTGGCGCATCCGAACACCTGGATTCGTGAGGCAGCAGTCAAGTTCGTGGTTAACTCCGCCAAGTTTTTATCAATAGCGGATGTTCATTCCATCCTGACTCCCATTATCCGGCCTTTCCTCAAGTTCAAGATTGTTGTCTTCTCGGATACCAATATGCTCGATGCACTCAAGCGGCCAATGTCGAGAAGTGTGTATGAGATGGCCTTCCTCTGGGCTTCTAAATCAGAGAAAGGTGTTTTCTGGAAGTCGCCAAGTCGCGATGGTATGTTCAGCTTGTCTGAGCCTGGATCATTTAGTCCACGCGTAGGTCAACGGAACTCATCCCTTAATATGGCCGCTCAATCAAGGAATGACGAGGATGAACAATGGCTTGGTCGGTTGCGAAACCTTGGAATGAGCCCTGAGGATGAATTCAAGCTTCTCGCACTCAAAGACTACATTTGGAGAGTTTCATTACGGCAATCGAGAGAAACTGATGCCCATGCAAGCCCACCTGTGAACGACATTGTCAGCTTGACACAACATGGGGTCAAGCCTCAGACTGTGTTCTTCGATAAGGAAATTAAAGATCAGTCGCGAGGAATCTCCTCGGGCGCAAACGATGGCACCGTCGACGATTCAAGGCCGAGAACAATCGCAGATGCTTTGCTTGACGCTTCCACAACCATTGAGCGAACGCCCAGTTCTCATCGTAAGCACTTGCGGTCGAAAAGTCAACTTTCGAAAGAAACAAGACGTGCATCGCACGCTCCGATCTTGGATGGAAATGACACTTCTTCGTTATCATCATCTCCGGTAGCATCATCGCCTGCCGGGGGACCCGCTTCTCGTCCATTGTCCCCTCCGAACTTTGACAATGATCAAAGGCTTTCCAGTCGCCGACCGAGCCCTGGACAAGACGGCTCATTGGCATCGCCTAACGCAGACACCAAAAGTCTATCCGATCGTGTACATAAAAAGCCTAGCGCGATGAGTTTGTTGAGTCGCAAAGACACCGCCAAAGCATACGCTGAAACGGGCACAAGCTCCGCAAACGCCTTTGGAATGGTAGACGCACCGATCCAAAGAGGCGGCACACCCCGACCATTGACACCATTACTCTCAACCGAGCAGAAAGCGACCCAAATAGTGCCGCAGAGATATCGTGCACACCATTCATATGGGGGCAACGACCCTGCGGTTCTACGGCTGCTAGACAACGTCTTTGAGGAGAACTACCCGACGGACCTATTTGACCTAGGCCCATATGTTAAAGAAGTTGACACCCGCCAACCGATTCGCAGTGCCACTGATCAAGAGCCGAGTAAGATCTGGAAGCCCGAAGGGAATCTTGTCGCGACGTTTGGCGAGCACGGTGCGCCAATCAATCGCGTCGTGGTGGCACCAGATCACTCCTTTTTTGCTACCGCATCTGATGATAGCACGGTGAAGATTTGGGACACAACTCGTCTTGAAAGGAACTTGACTCCTCGATCGCGTCAAACTCACCGTCATGCAACAGGCTCGCGCGTGAAGGCTTTGACATTTGTTGAAAATACCTACACTTTTGTCAGTGCGGCCACTGATGGCAGCATCCATGCCGTTCGAGTCGACTATCAGAAAGTCAGTCAGACGGCCGTCCGATATGGCAAGCTTCAAATTGTTCGCGAATATCAGCTTCCCATAGCCGAAGACGGATCAGCCGAATATGCGGTCTGGATGGAGCACTTCCGTGACGAAGGGCAGTCCACCTTGATTATTGCGACGAACACTTGTCGCATCATTGCGTTGGACATGAAAACCATGCTGTCGATCTACACATTGGAAAATCCAGTTCACCATGGAACTCTGACTACATTCTGTTGCGACCGCAGACACCACTGGCTCTTGGTCGGCACAACTCATGGAATCCTCGACCTGTGGGATCTCCGCTTTCGCGTACGGTTGAAGGCATGGGGTCTCCCAGGTTGGGGCGCTATCAACCGGATCCAACTGCATCCCGTCAAGGCCCGCGGACGCTGGGTCTGCGTATCCAGCAGCGGCAGCCATGGCAATGAAATCACGGTGTGGGATATTGAGAAGTTCCGCTGTCGCGAGGTCTACCGAGCGACCCCACTGGGCGTCGGCACCAATGGCCCCAATGGCACTCATCATCCTTCCCGCGCCCCTCACGCCTACCCGACCCCTGTTGTACCAAGTGATTACGAAGCATGGCGGGTCGATAGCGACCGGCCAGAAGGGATGTTAAGTCGCTTTGCAACAAACGGCCCTGAACCAGGTACCCCATCTTCCAATAATCCGGCCGGCGATCGACTCGGCATCTGGGCGTTTGCGGTCGGGCTTAATGCCCCTGGCGAAGATAAGGACTCCAACACGAAATGTGGGTACATCATTTCTGCAGGATGCGACCGGAAGATCCGGTTCTGGGATCTGGCTCGGCCGGATCTCTCCTCCATAGTCAGTGGGTTAGACGTCGTCTCGGATGGTAGTGCCAGTGGCATGCCACACTATGAGCAGTCCCAGCCCGGGCCCAGTCTCCTGGTTACCACCGAGCACCTCCCTAGTTCGTCCAGTACTGGCAGTTCTCGAGATACTAGGAAGGGAGCCAGTCCAAGGCCGCCGCGTAGTACCGTCATCAGCCTGCAGCAGCAGATGTTGTTGAAGAGCCATCTGGATATTATCCAGGATGTGGCGGTTTTACGTGTGCCGTATGGTATGGTCGTGAGCGTGGACCGCGCTGGTATGGTGTACATATTTTCTTAGGCTTTCTTAGGCTTTTATTTAATCTATGATATCCTCAGCGGAATTTGAATAGTATCTGGCATTCTACTACATACTCTTAACATGAAATGTTCTCGAATTGTGTTTCACGCGAGTACGGAGTAAAGAGGACTGGGTATTTAGTACAGTAAAGTAATTGCACCCAGCATCTTTTTATAGGAATTCTTCACTAGACAGGTGGAATACCGAAATATATATTAATATGGCTACTCCGCACTCCATACAAAGTACCCTCACCCCTACTCCTACCCCTATCATGGATACAGAATATACAGAATATACAAAATGGTTAAATGGTTGAACAACGAAGCTATTGATAGCTTAACACTCAATTATATTGTGCAATATACTATCCCTAGAATATCTATTCACAATATATATACCCAGTACTAAACTCCATTCTCAAGAGTAAACCCTCTTGCCACCAGATACCAGGTACCTGGGCAAAAAGTACCGGATACCTCGGCCCATGCGGGTTCCAGGTGCATGAATAGGTACCGGATACTATGCCTATTGGTACTAGAATTTTGCTGGGGAGAGCTGTGGTGTGGGTCCTTGCGCGAAACATTGGTGGATTGGATTGTGGATCGACAGGCCAGAGACCCTAATGAGGCTTAGAGTAAGGGGAACGGAGAATTCTGGAAAGACTTCGGAGGGAATTCCAGGAGATTTATATTGTACGGAGTCCTCCGGATGGAGTAAGCACTATTAAATTAAGCTTGCATGAGGTTTCTATTTATTTTGGAATGTACAACATACAATGTATGTACTACGGAGTAGACAGCCCTGGAGGAACGCATTGGTTATCTACGATTAGAATGGGAATAATGAATAACGCATAATCTTAATGGGAAAGATTTGGAATGTAGGATTCAGAATTTACCAGAAGATGGGAACACAGAACTTGCTGTATAATCTCGGACATAGGAACTCTCCGAGTGATATTTATACATTTGAGTAATGTACATACAATGTACAAAGTACTAGTATGATATACAAAGTACCGAGTACTGTGTACATAGTACAGAATGAAGGATGTTCCCCCAGTGGCCCTATATATTCAATGGCTGGTCCATGCGGTCTTCCCATGTGCGATCTCGAGTCTTCGCCAGATCTCTACCGTTACAATGTATATACATGTACGGAGTAGTAGTTCCTTACCACATGGATCCAGAACCTTGCAAAATCGTGCGTGAGGGGCTCATCCGGGAAATGAGATCTCCGCTGAACCTGCCAGACTGAGTAGCTCGGTAGCTTAGCTTGCCCGCTTTGACGGACTAACACGAGTGCGGTAGAGTTTGGGAGGAGGAACTGGGAAATGGGAAAGGGAAGATGTGTCAGTCTAAGTATTATACCTAGGGCATATTTTATATTTGATATTTGCATGTACCATATTCTTTTCCAAAGTGTCAAATTTTTAAAATCAATATTCAAACCTTGGAATCCTCTTCAGGGGGTCAGATAGCAGGCCAACCACGGTTGGAAGATCGAACAGATGGGGACTGGTCAGGGGAACCGACCAATCATATAAATCTGTTAGTGAGCTCGGACGGGTAGCCAGACGGGATACCCATGGCTCACGATCTTGAAATCTTCCAAGGTTCGGATTCGGCCTCAAATGAAATCAGATGATCGGCACAAGTAGGGATCTCTACATATTTGTCAAAGTGAAATGGTGAAGTGGTAAAGTGTTGAAGTGGTTGGTGTCTCCTAACTGCTCGCAGGCGAAACATAGGAGCTTTGCATATATATGGTCGCACTGCAGATTACCGAGAGGATATGAATTGAAGTATCAAGGTTGTGTAAAAGTGAAAAAGGTGGAATAGATCAGAAAAAGAATAGGCGAAACCTAACGTCGCCAACGGGCGTTGGATGTATCATTTTCTATCTCTTTCTTACCACTCCGTAGAATAATCATATTATACTATCTTGAAGAAAAGATAAACAAAAAAAGACAAAAGCAAAAAGATGAAACAATAAATACCTAGGTACATAGATACCCCCGATACCCCGTACATAAAATACAGTACGGCTAATTAAAGTGGAGAGAACTCCTTTGGCCTTAGTCTTTAATTCCCTCGATTCTTCTTCTTCTCCTATTTGTCCTTCCCCCTAAACCCTCCTCTTTCTTGGGTTCTGTTTTTCAACTGCATAAGTTGGATGCATATGGCGGGTGTGTTCTCGAGTCTTGAGTATTATTGAAGTTTCACCCGGACTTCTTACACTCTCTAAATATCTCCCCGACTTTCCTTGATCTTGGGTAAACCCTCATTTCGAACTGCACTCAAGCAGTGCCTCCATTCCTCAGATTCCTACATTTCCTATGTTTCAAGGAATCCCAAAAAATCCCAAAACCCGGACCTTTTTTTTATCCAACTCGACATACTCTTTGACTCGACATACTCGACCCGAAATATAAATTCTACATCGCAACAATGGTCCATTCTCTGCGAGATCATGGGTCATTTGTCCGGCCATCCACTCGGGATCGGCCTACGACACGCGGCGAAGGGGAAAATTCGCTGGTCGTTCCTAGCCGCACGTCGTCGTTGCACTCGCGCATCACTCAACCCATCCCGTCCTCACTCAGCATCAAGCCCGCTCAGCGGACACCGAAAACACTCACTCATGCTTACATGGTATGTGGTGTCGGACGCGAACCTTCACAATGGGTCAAAGCTCCTGCCCCCGCTCAGGGCAAGATTGGCCACATGAAGGGAGCCGTCGGTCAATTCTGGCTCCCCGAGATTCTGGGAAGCAGCCCTCGACTAGAGCAGGACAATGAGATCGCACGAGCCCTACACTCCGCTATGCGAGCATGCTTCCCCCACGACGTTGAGATTTGCACCGGCAAGAGCCAGCCTCACTGTGCACACCACGCGTTCGTGTTGCAACAGGACTCTTCTCACACTTTGTACGGTATCGCGCTGCGCGTTTGGTCCCGTGCCGACGAGAAGCGCGCGGAGACCATCCGCGAGCTGCGCAAGAAGACGGAGCCGGACTTCTACGATAACCCCGATGAGACCTACTGGATTCCTTACTGCTTGAGTTTCCTCTCCCGGTATCCCCTCTACGATCTGCTAGGTGACTACCTCCGTGGCATGTGGATCCACTGGAACAAGGCCACCAACCTGTTCCACGCTGAGGAGGTCTCCCGCATCCTTAGCTTCCCGGCCCCGCGTCTTAATGACTTGGTCCGCATTGATATGAAGGACTATGCCCTGTGCTATCAGTTCCCCTCGTCGCCCACCGGCTTCCAGAACTTTGCCATGTGGCCATTGTTCACTTGTCTGTCGATACCCAACATTGTCGGCGTGATCGAGGCTGCTGTCTCGCCTACTCGTCGCATCATTTTCGTCAGTCACTACCCAGCGATGCTGACTGTCGCTGCGGAAACCATTCGCTACTGCGTTCGCGTCTACGAGTGGAGTGGTCTGTACGTGCCCGTGGTCCACGCCCGCCACGTCAAGGAGCTGGTTCAGGAGCCTGGTCCCTACATTCTGGGCATTACTGCCGAGTGCCGGACTCTGTTCAACGCTCCGTCTGATGCCCTCGTGGTCGACCTCGATCGCAACTTCGTCCTCACCTCCAGCCCGCCTAATGTTTTGAACCAGGGCCAGCGCACCAAGTTTATCAACCGCATGACCCAATCTCTGAATGGTGATGTCTCGCCATCCGGTGTGCCCCAACACCTGCGCACTGCCTACGCTGGCGGCAAGCTCATTCCGGCTGGTCAGATCATCGTTATGAGAGGAGAGGTCGAAAGCGTTGAAGAGCCCCAGTGGTGGAACCAGGATGCTGTTATGGGCGTCATGGACCATGTTTGCGAGAAGCTGGTACGTTTACCCACCTCAGTTGTCACTAACCTCAATCAAAACTAACGTTCTATCGATTAGGGCCGCAACACCGGTATGAAGGCCATCTTCGGTGGCTCCGTCAAGAAGCCCCTCATGACCAAGGTTTCTATGCGTCATCTCAATGAGATTGTCCGCGAACGCAACCAGTACTCTCGGGATGCCATGGAAGCTTGGCAAGACTTCATCAACCTCAAGGGCAGAATGGACACCGAGCTCAGCAAGGTCACCAAGCGCAACAACTTCTTGGTCGAGGAGCTCGAGACCTGGAAGCAGCAGTTCCTCAAGTTCCAGGCCTTTGCTGAGCAGCTCACCAAGGAGACCTCGGAGCTTAAGGTTAAGATCGAAAACCACAAGCGTGAGAGCCGTCGCCTTACTGGTCTTATTGATCAACAGAAGGATGATGTGGCCCGTCTTACTCTGCGCCTATCTGGTACTGAGAAGCAGCGTGACGATGCTCTCGAGGCACTCGTTCTTCAGCAGGAGATTGCCGAAGAGCTCGAGCGCGAGCGCAAGCGCAACCAGAAGGAGATCTCTGCCCTCGCGCACACTAACTCGACCCTCTCCCGCGAGCGCGAAGATGCCCAGCGCGTTGTCATGCACCTGCGCAGCCTTATCAACGGCCAGAGCCACCACATGGAGCACATCGTCCGCTCCATTGGTAGCAGGTCGGAGATTACTGAAATGGTCGAGCAGGGCTACGAAGACGCTCCCGAGGAGATCAAGGAGGATGTGTCAGTCGATGAGTCGAAGGAGTCCGTCAAGACGGCTAAGGAGGTCAATGGCCAAAACACTCTGGTAAATGACATGAAGCCCGAGCTAGAGCAGCATTTGCTGAACATCGGCAAGGATCACAAGACCCTTGCGCGTCTCAGCATCACAGATGTCGCAGACCGCTACCTGCGCGACAAGACCGATGCCATCGCAGACATTATCCGCAGCATCAGCGACCAGTGCGCCGCCGCCGTCGAAGGCCTGCACCTGGCCCAGGACGCCGAGGATGAGCAAGACGCTGAGCTCTCTTCCAAGAACGACCGTCTCGGCTCCGACTACGACAACATGGAGGACCGCTCTACCCGCGCCCCTAGCGAGATCAGTGACGCTGACAACAGCTCTCTCCACCCGGACAACCGCCACTCCAGCATCCCCCCGACGCCGGATTTGGTCCACAACCGCTCCAGCACATCTATGTCCATGGTCAGCAGCTCGACTTTCCCCGAGCGGTCAAGTCAGCAGTATGGCCCCGGCGATATCCCGACCCGGATCGTTGAGGATGATGATGAGCACGCTCACGAGACTGAGAACGTTGACGACCAGCAGACTGAGCGCGGCACTCTGTCCAAGCAGAATAGCGAGGATCTCATGCGGCCCACTACCGCACGGGTGATTTAGATTTTTCCATCAGCTTTTCAGGGTAGATGACTGAGACGATCTTGTTTGTGTTTTTTTCCTTCTCTTCTCTGTCCATTCCTTGTTCTCCTTCTGTCTGGCGAGGCCTTTTTCCCCCTTTTCCTTTTCCTTTCCCTTTTATTTCACCTGTGCAAGTATCCTGAATACGCACATACGCTCTGGTTGTCTGGCGTATTTTTCTCGTGTTGATTATTTTTGATCTTCATTATATCCACCCGACCATCTATTTTTCTTGTCCAATAATTTTATGGTCCTTTTTGCCTGGGACTTGTCTTTTTCTCTCGTTTTTATTTTTCATTTTGCCCTGTTCTTCCCCGAGGAATTCGTTTATTATATGTCGTGCCGTCTGGGATGGAACGGCTTGATCTGTTTGATTTGCGCTCATCTCGAAGAGCCCTCCACTCTGCACCCACCCCAATCCGCACTGTCTGCGGATTATATTTCCTATTTATCTACAGTCCTCGATCTGGATTGATCCGATCTACCAGGGTCTATATAGCTCCCTCCCCAAAATGGATTCTGTGAATTTGAACTTTCCAATACAATCACAAGTTACAACCATCGTAGCTAAGCAACTTTGAAAAGGCCTATGGAATCATTCAAGTCAAATCCTCGTAGGATTCATATGCTAATCATGAACTATGTACATCACTGAAATGCAACCCCAATTCCTAGGATCCCATTTCAAGCCAGTTTCCCCGGTACAACAGGATGTCCAGCACTCAAACCACCACAAACCGCCCAAGCCTGTCCATTAACATAGCTACTCTCATCACTACCAAGGAACAGCGCAACACGCGCAACCTCATCAGCAACAGCTCCCCGCTGCAGCGGATTCAATTGCCCGACCTTGCGCTCCGTGCCGCGCTCCCGTGCCCGGTCAAATACCGTCTGCGTCATCCCCGTCTCAATCAGCCCGGGACAGATCGCGTTAATGCGGATACCCGACCCAGCAAGCTGGTACGAAACCGTCTGCGCGATCGACACGACGGCTGCTTTTGAGGCGGAGTAATCGGTTGAACCGGCGTTGGAGCGGAGACCTGCCACAGACGCCGTGCCGATGATTGAGCCGCTGGGGTACGCCTTTGAGGCTGAGGTTATCTTCATTGCTGGGGCGGCGTGTTTGGCTGCTAGGAAGACGCTGTTTGTCCGGGTTGGTTAGTTCGATTTGCATCGGGGACGATTGCGTTTGCTTTGTTTCAGGAGAATGTACGTACCCGAGAGCATTTACTCGCATCGTGTTTAGGAATCCGTCGCCGTCGATCTCGGTGAATAGCTTCGGCTGGCCTACTACGCCTGCGTTTGCGAAGAAGACGTCTAGCCGGCCGTATTTGCTGACTGCTTCGTCGATGACTCCTGTCAGGGCTTTTTCGTCCGCTGCGTCAAATGTCCGCACGTGCACGTCTACGTTCGGGTAGAGCGATTCCATTTCCCGCTTGTGCGTTGCTAGATGGGTGTCGCTGAAATCGCAGATGTAGACTGCTTTGGCGCCATTGTTGGCGAATTGATGAGCGCTGGCACGCCCAATGCCATTAGGAGAGTTTGCGCCTGGGATTTAATTGGTATAGTGCTCTTAGATGACGTCGGGGGGTAGTACTTACCGGTCACGATTACTACCTTGTCCTTGGTCCGGCTGTAGATTCAAGTGTTAGTTATGCACCAAAGCTTGCAATGTATGAAACGCTAGAAGCTGGAAAACCCAGAATAGAGCTATAAGTTTAAGGTTACTTACGGTCCTGCTGAATCAGAGGCAACATGACGGATCTTGGGGATATCCTCAAACGTGCCCTCGGAGGGAATGCCCTCAACGAGCTGCTTGCTCAGGGCTTGAAGACGTTGCTTTGCTGCAGCAGACATAATTGTTAAGCTTTAAATAACCTTAAAGGGCAGTCAATGAAGAAAACGAATCGAGGGCTCTACGAGAACCGCTCCGATTGCGGCGGCTTTGTAGTTATAACAGCTCATCAGCATTCCCCACTATGTCGGTTATGCGGAGAGCCGAGGCTCCAGGACTACGTTAGGGCATAGGGGCCGGCATGGAATGACAGTCACGTGTTATATAGCATAAGCATTGGGTCACATGACACATGCCCGGTCACGTCATGTGCCGTAGGGTATCAAAGCTGTCTTTGTGGGTTTCAGAACAAGACAAATCTGTGCTCTTTGTTTTCTCATGCTTTTGTTGGTCTTAAAATAGGGTATCTAGGGTTGAAACCGTACCCGCCCCTGAAAATCACGGTCGATCTCCCTTCATTCCATCCACGGATCACCACAGCAAGGATCGCCAAGCACGCGCGACAAGACGAGCCAAGTATCAGAAGCTACATAAGTTAGTTGATTATTTGTCTCATTAGCTCGGACATTATTTCCAATTTGCCCAGCTCCGAAAGCCTCCTAAGAAAAGCCTTCATGAAGCCATTAATCGACGATTCCACTGTTCATGCCATTGCCCGGTTGTTGAGTCATGGCAGATTCCGACATCCACTCCCAGCGGCGTTCTTCGTCCCAAGCGTCAAGCGCCTCGAGCAGAAGTCGAAATGCTAAAGCTGTTCGCGCCAAAATACAAAAACGCCATTCAGGGTCTTCCAACACAACAACTGATTTGACCTCCTTCCCCTCGCTTTCACCGCCAGACAAATCCCCGACCCTCGCTCGTGGCCTGACGAATACATTGTTATCCGGCGAAGACGGGGAAGAAACAAATGGGGGAGGGACTACCCGTGGGAGGAAGGCCACGCTAGCAAAGTTGACGACTGGGCCGTCGCACAAATCAGGCCGAGCTGCTCTCTTCGCCGATTCCGTCCCGACACATGATATCCCAGGCGCTCTGCATTTGGCCGATGATGCGCACATTGAGCGGCTGGTTGCTGGAACAGGTGCCGTGAAGATGGTGAGGCAGTTCGCTCGCGATCTGGCTCAACGGGATGCTGAGATATCGGCCCTCCGCCAACGCGCCGATGCAAGGGAGCGAGAGCTGAAGAGAATGCTACGAGATGTGTCTGTGTCCAATCAAGACATTGAACGTCGTCTATATCAGTTAGAGAACCCGCGGGGGGATCGTGCCTCGGATGCGGAAAGCACTCATAGTAGCGATCATGCCGGTCAAACCTATTCCGGCTTGAATGGGTTGATGTCTCAAGCTATGGAAGATACCGTTGGCTCTCGGCCTCTTGTTGACTCTGCAGAAACCCAGGCCACCATTCGTGCCCAGCGGTTAGACAATGATCCCCGAGGCAGCGGAGCCACTGACAACCGAAAGCGTCAAAGCTCCATCCGGGGATGGCAGGAGTACATTTTTGGCTCGACCAATACAAGCCGGAAAACCAGTCGCGCCAGTAGCATTATGAGTGATGTTGGTGAGCATGGAGAAGAAGAGTCCGAGCGTCCCCGAGCGCCTAGCAATCCTGCAATGCGACGCAAAGCGCTTGATGAGCAGCTATTCCAGCCCCCGGATAGCCCAGCACGAAACGGACCGGCGAAGCGCATTTCTAGCATGTCCGCAAATGGCGACGATGCAAGCATTCATTCTCGCAAATCTTCACGATCTCTCGGCTCTTGGACTGTCAAGCTATTTGCTGGCAATCCCCAGTCGAGCAGAGATGCAAGTGATGCTGAGTCTATTCACAATAAACCCCAACACAAGAGGCCGGACGGAGACAAAAGTGCTCCATCCACACTATCTGGCAATTCGAAGGGTTCAATGTCGGCAGTGGCCGCACTGAAGAGGATCAACAGCAACGTCGGTACGTCTGCTACTGGACGATCTGCCAGTGGATCGAGCGTTCAGGGCAAAATGAACCCTCCTGCGTCGCGAAGGCCGGCAGCCGGCAGCGTGTCCCAGGGCGCAACGTCGGAGACTGCAGATAGAGGCTCCACAAATCTTGGACCCGTCGAGATGGACGCGATTTTGCCCATGGAGTCGAAGCCTCCGACGCTCACGCCTATTTATAACAACTCCCAACCGGGTGAGTTTCTCACTGACCGGTTCGGTTTCATCTATGATCAACATAGAAAGAAGCGCCAGAGGGAAGCCAATACTGCCAAGAGCAGTAATCACCGTTTGAGTATAACCGAGACTCTCGGCTCTCTTCGGACCGATGCGTCAGATCATGAGGATGACCCTGAAATCGCAAAACTTCGGCAGGGGCCTTCCGAGGCCTCGCGTTCTCTGCCTGACTCACCAGATGACCCTGACAGCGGAGCTGTTTCCATCCGTCGCTGGCAGGACTATCTGAGGATGCCGTCCCGTCCCACAGAGCTATTGTCCCACACGCCCTCTGCAGGCCCGATTGTCTCTTTGACCACTGCAGGAGAAAATCGCTCATCTGTTTCATATGACAAAGACGGGGCTTTGGCCGTCGGCTCCAGCGCACAACCGTCTGCGTCTACGTCGGCAATCACGGCCGACAGCCCCGAATTCGCTGGCTTGTCATCGGATCAGCTCAAGGACACAGCCTCTAGATTCACTGTCGCAGAGATGGAGCCCGTAAAACTATTGTTGGAACAGTTGACCGATCTCCACGATACCTTGCAACGCGATCGAACTGTCAGATGGAACGAGTTCCTTCGCAAAGTGCGTGCTGAGCGCCGAAAGGAGGGCGAAGCGGCAGCCGCTGCAGCAACTTCCGATCGTTCTCTTGCTGCCGTTGACACGCCAGAAGTCTCGCTGGCCGACGGCGAAGTTGTAGGCATTGCAGGTCTGGGCAACAAAGGCAAGGTTGGCCGAGCGAAGTGGCGAGAATTCCGCCTGCTCGTACTCGGCGGCATCCCAGTTGCCCTTCGCGCCAAAACTTGGTCGGAATGCAGTGGCGCATCGGCAATGCGAATTCCTGGCTACTATGATGACCTTGTGCATGGCGTTGGTGGATCGGACCCCGACCCTTCCGTCGTCGCACAGATCGACATGGATATACGCCGCACTCTTACCGATAATGTCTTCTTCCGCAAAGGGCCTGGTGTCAGCAAGTTGAAAGAGGTTCTGCTTGCGTACTCGCGCCGCAACCCAGAAGTAGGCTACTGCCAAGGCATGAACCTCATCGCAGCGTCTCTGCTGCTCATCATGCCTACTGCCGAAGACGCCTTTTGGATTCTGACCTCGATGATCGAGATTATTTTGCCCCAGCACTACTACGACCATGGCTTGCTCGCCTCCCGTGCCGATCAGGTAGTCTTGCGCAAGTATATCTCAGAGCTGCTTCCCAAACTCTCCGCCCACTTAGAGGAACTGGGCATTGAACTAGAGGCACTCACCTTTCAATGGTTCCTCTCTGTCTTTACAGACTGTCTCTCGGCGGAAGCACTGTATCGCGTATGGGACGTGGTTCTATGTCTCAATGTGACCAGCGCAGTCAACAGCTCCGGGTCAAATGCTTCTGGTACTAAGGAGAGTAGTGACAAGACCGCCAAGGCTGCCGAAAATCTTGCCTCTGGCAGCGGAGGCGGAAGCACATTCCTGTTCCAAGTCGCTCTCGCACTGCTCAAGCTCAATGAGCAGCAATTGTTGACGACCTGCTCGACGCCGGCGGCGCTCTATACATACATCAACCACCAAATGACCAACCACGCGATCAGCATTGATGGCCTGATTCAAGCCAGTGAAGCACTGCGCAATGTGGTCCGCCGCGAAGATGTCGTTGCACGTCGTGCTGTTGCCCTACAAGAAATGCGTGATTGAGCAGTGGTGCAGGTGCCTAGATCCTCTGTGGAATTTCTCGTCATAGCCGTAGATTCCATTTCCTTCTACATTTTTCATGCAATACCGATACGACCTGAGCATAAGGCAAGGAGTTTTGACTTTTCTGTTCTGTTCCTTTTTTTTCTTTTTCATTGCCTGGCGCTAATTCCCTCATTGTTCCTTTGCGAAAGTTGTTGCCATAGCGATGTTCTTGTTGCCCGTCTCATACACCCAGCATTTGAGATACCCCTGGATTTTATACTTGGGCGGCAGCACTGTTAGACCTGTTTGAAAGAAATCAAAGTCTTTTCCGATTGTTATTCTTATTGTGCATTTATTATGAATCCTTCTACGGCCTGAAGTGTCTTACCATGGCTCCAGGGCTTTAATCTATCGAATTCTAATCCTACACGGAATCGAAATTTTACAAGGGAAACCAAAACCAAGCTGATTTGAATTCTTTCATTTTTGCGAATAAACTATGGGAAATTTCAAAAGAACAGCGGTCATATTACTACGAACGACAAACCCCATATCTCTTAAAAAAAAAAAAAAAAAAGGCACGAAGGAAAGCATTGACCAAACCACAAATATTCAAACCAAAGATCATCAATGATCTGCTCAAAGCATGGCCATTCAGCCTGTCTCAGGTCTGGGCTTCCTCGTACTCGTCTCGAAATCAGCCAATGCCGACCCATCAACCCTCTCCATATACCGAAGGATCTCCAATTGGTGAAGCTTGTATTCAAATGTCTGCGCATCAGAGACACTCCTGCAAAGCTCCCCATCAGAGCTGATAGGTGCTGTGATAGGATATGGTGCTGTAGGTATGAATCTAGCCTTCGTCTGAGGCTTGAAGGTATCCCGGGCTGTTTTTATTCTTCGACCGTCTTCTGTGCCGGTGTAGGCGTCATATTTGATGTTGGATTGGTCCATGATGCCTAGGTACTGATATCAGTGTTGGTTCTCTGTCTTTTTTTCTCGGAAATTCTGGCAGACGTACGCTCCATATGCTTGATGTAAAGGCACATTCGCTGATATGTGCGCTGGAACTCGCGCTTCTTAATTGTTGCTCTGACATTAATGTCCAACATCCATGCGACCATTGCACAAGACAGTCCTGTTATATATCTGTCAGCTTCTTGTCTTTGAGTGATTCCGGATTATTGGCCTACCGTCTTTGCTGTAGCCATATTGTTCGCTCATATATGGCGCTGGGACCTTTTCCATGCGATTCACGAAATCCGGGGGAAGATTGTTTTCGGCCATTTCGAGTAAAGCTACTAGGAGGAATAATTTAGAATATATCGGGGGTTTAAGAAGAGGGAATTCCTCCCCTTTTTTTTTTTCTGTCGCGCTTTTTTTGGGAGACAGCGTTCTCTTTGTTCTTCCCCGGTCTATCCCAACCAGCCAAGTCTGACAGTACTTTTCTTTGTCTTCACATATTTCCAGGGCTCTGCGAAGTCAAATAATTCGATGTAAAGAGGGAAGTGGTATGCGATACATTCTGTCAAATTCTTTGTTCTCAAAAATAGATGTAATACTTCCACTTGGCTTTGTTCAAAATCCCAAGCCCTACTTTCTCTGAAATTGACTGGCTCTTAAGCAAATGGTCCCAGCATTTGTTCTTTTCATCTATATAACATCCTTTCTCTTCTACTTCCCTTTGAACCCCCATCTTCACCAAAATGAATTACGAGCGCATGGCAGCCGAAATCCCCACCCTCTACCGGCTATCTAGGGAGTCCAAAGGTAAGTCATATCTTTCTCTCCAGGGCTATTTCCGTTCAATCCTCTATCCTCTAGTCCATCAGCGCTAACAAATAACCAGAGGCCGACCTCCTCAACGGTCTTCTAGGCTGGATCCGCAACGATACCTTTGGAAAAACGGCCGAAGTCTGTGCCCTCTGGGGTGCAATCGTCGAGGCCAATAAGCATCTTGCCAAAGTCGATCGTAAGACTATGCGCTCCACCTTGTAATCACTTGCTAATCAACTCGGGTTCCATCTAGGTACGCTGCAAGCTCGTAAGATTGACCATGAGCACTTCAATCTCAAAGAAATTCTGAATTCGGAGTTGAAGCAGGCCAAGGAAATGATGGCTGCTATTCCCGGTGGTAGACGTGCGACTACTGTCACTACTGATGAGGACTTTTCTCTTGCTGTTAAGCGGTTGAAGTATCTCCGTGAGTACAGATAGGATTTTGTTTAGGTTAAATTCTGGATAGGAAACTGTGAATTCTGTTGATGTTTCCTATATATTCCATATTTCAATGAGTAACGTTCATCTACAGAGATAGATTCAAGTCTGTGTTGTAGATATGTATCAACTCATAATGAGCACAAGCCATCCATATGTGCAAGCCAATCAGGTAATGGTAACCATCTACGTACTCTGGATTCTGCAAATTCATCCTGCTATAGAGAAACAGAGATGAAGCGCTGGTCTCAGGAACTACCTTTCCAAGTCTATAAAGGTAAAGAGACAAATCAAATGGTCTGTTTGATATATACAAAGCCAGGTACCGGTGGAAAATTCATTTCCCTCCGGGTCTCCCGGTCAAGAATGGGGGAATCGGACACAGATTTATACTATTATACTCCGGACTTTGGGTCTGCTCAGCCCCAACTGGGGCCAGAGCCCTCCACGGGGGGTTGGTGGGGCGGTGAACACGCCAGCCGGTCGATCAAAGGTCGGTGAGCATGCTGGGCTCGGAGGATCTCAACTTGATTCAACGACTGTTGAGAAGTCACGAATAGCAGAGACGATGTGAGACGTTGAGTCGGAAAGGTCGCGAGAGGCAGTCATATCTTCTCTCCTCAGCTCGGGCCCTGATCCACCCAGAACTGACTGTTATCCAACACCGTATTCAGATCCAGCGAGTCCATTGTCGGACGCAGTCCCAGATCCATCACATCCCGTGCAACCGCTTTGATCTGCCGCATGATCGACTGGGAAATGGCCCAGGTGCGAGCCAACGACTTGAAGACACCGATCGTCAACGCCAGACGGTCGCGGCTGGGGTCTGGCATTTGACCGGCTTTGACAGAGCAGGTGGCCAGTTGCACAATGGAGCTCAGGGTGAGTGCGCAGATGAAGAATGGGGTGTGCTTGATAACGGGCAGACGGAAGGCAGCAAGGCGTGACAGCTCTCGGGCGGCCTTGGCGGCCTTCATGGCATGCTCGTTGTGGGAGAATGCAGGCACACTGATCGGGCCATGGTGGCCACAGATGACTTCCGCGGCAACGGCGGGAGATGAAAGAAGATCAGACCGCGGGAAGTTGAGGTAGATGGCTGCGCCGTTCAAGATCATGGTCGCCTGGAACATGATCTCATCCACGCTCCCATCGGGTCGCAAAAGCTCTTCCTTGGACTCTGGCAAGTGATGGCCCCAACTACCAATGCGCGCATCAAGAGCTTCCACATGGTCCTGCTGGCCTTCGGTCATATCCTGCATCGCCACCACACGACCGAGAATCCGTATGGATTCAATACGATAACAGTATGAAGAGAAGTCACGCTCTTCATCCGCAAAGACGCGTTCGTCAAATTGCGCAATGGTCGGGGACGGTGGCGGTGGGAGGGCGTCATAATAAATCCGCTCCTCGCAAGGAAGTGGGACCTCGAGCGGTACTTGGTTGGTTCGGTATTCGCGCTGCACGCCGAGGGCAGTCATGAGACCCTCGATTACGAAGAGCTCCCACCAGGTGCGCCGCAGAGACTCTTCGCGGATTGGATCTCCATTGCCTACAACGATTGCGAACGTCCCTTGATGCATGCCAAGTCCAAAGGCTGAATCTACTGCAGCGGCCAGACAAACGCCGGCCTCGCCGCGCTCATTGTCTGAGTGAAGTACAATCGCCAGTAGAAGCAGCGCTTGCACCTTTTCCACCGACAAGCTTTGTTCTTGGACCATTGCGACAACCGTAGGCCGGTAGGCGTCACTCGAGGCAGCAGGAGTGAAGTGGGCACCGATGAACTTCATCACCTGCTCCAGGTATGCGGGGAATACAGTGCGATATAGGAGCCGGTGAGGTGGCAGGATTGGATGGGCGGCGTGGAAATAGTTATAGTAGATATCGAGTAGGTAGCCATCCCCGCCGGCAGCAGAGGAAGAGTCCGGAGTCAACGGTCCGCTGATTGGGCGAGCGTTTGGGACAATTGGCGTCGAAAGACCCTGCAGTCCAGGACTAGTCGACGCGGAGGAGGGCAATGGGATCGTTGGCGCATAAGTGAAGCCAGCCTGCAAGGTCCAATCCACGGGGATATCGAGCATGCCTACCGGGTTGGGATCCATGGGTAGGTAATCCGGCGAGTTAGCACGGCGCTTTTTCGAGGGGCCCTTGTAACCTCTCCGAGACTTAGTATATTCGCAAGCTGATCCAGTCTGTTCACAGCGGCTGCAGATGGGAGTCTTGCTATCGCATTTGAGATGTTTGTGACGGCACTGAAGACAGGCCAGTAATGCAGGGCCCGGTTTGGACCCAGAAGTAGCCTGTAATTCGGTCATAGTGAAGGAGGACGCATATAGGTAATGGCTAAGGCGATAAAGTAGAATTGACTGAGCACGACGAGTAGGAGGGGAAGAGAAGAGGGGGAAGAATTGAAGATGTTCCAACGTTCCAGTGCTCCGGCCCGGGTGGTAATCCGCAAAATACGCACTTAAGAGCACCTGTTGAACTAGGGGCGTGTTTCTTTGAGGGAAGAATGTATATATTCCTAGAGATGTCACTAAGAATATGAACAAAGAGGTAAAAAGGGACAAAAGTACCAAAGTACGAAGGTACTAAGTCACAATGGAAGCCCTGGAGTTTTACCTACTTGGAAATACTTTACACGGTCGTACTGACGTTACTTACATTACTTACATTAATACATTACTGGCATTACCCGATTAGCTCTCTCACCTTATCAACTACATCACATCTCTTGACCTTGACTCTCTTCCAAGGTTCCTCTATTCCTTTCAAACATTTGAATCCTCTTTGGAGAGAGAGAGAAATCCTCAATTCCTGATTCCTGCTTTTGAGACACACCGCAATTACACAATACCGCGTAGTGTCACTCGAACTACTGGCCGACGTGTCTTCTCCGCTTATATCGCCCATCCCTTAAACGCTTTGTCTATCGTCTGTCGTTTTGTCTCTTGGTTTCATCAGTGTCCATCCACATTGCCTCTCCGTGGCCTCCTTTCACAATGATCTCCGACGACGACCTCTACCGCCTCGCCATCTTCCTTGGCTCCTGCGCCATGATGATGATTGTCCTATACCACTTCCTCGATGTCAATGCCAGCGAGGAGGAACCAGAGTCTGCCGAATCAGCAAGCCAGATTAAGGCCGAGGGTGCTGTGCCAGCCGTGTCCACAGACAAGGTGTCGGCTTCAAGGAAGGGCAATTAAATCCGATTTGCGAGTCGTGGGAGGGGAGGAATACAAGAATCCGACAGGGAACCAAGATACCAGTGCCTACATCATTTGATTTTACTTTTACCAGCGGTTCTGGCACAAGCCAATTGTACACTACCGTCCATTCAGTTGGAGAGAAAGGCAATCGTTGCCAATCTCATGGCTTGATTCATCAATACTCTTTGAGTAACTTGAAACTGTGTGGGTTCCCGGGAATTTACCGTATAGATCTCGATCTCGTAGATAATGTAGAACCTCTTATGGTGTCATCCAGGTGTCATCCAGGTGCAAAATATTGTGAGGTATGCCAGGATGGCAGATTATGATATGCTTTCAATGCCAGTTCCCATGCAAGCCGCACGCCATGCAATGAACCGAATCCCAAGAAGGGCAAAAAAAAAAAAAAAAAAAAAAAAAAAAA